>JADRCD010153224.1:0-22914 GCA_019843815.1 Montemys delectorum
TCAGTTTTAAAGGTAGAATGTTAGTTGATATTTACTTTAAAAAACAAAATTTTGTTTTATTTTTAAAATATATTCTTTTATTTAAATAATTTTCAAAAATTATCTAAAAAATATAAACAGAATAATAAAGAAAGAAAGAATAAAGGTGGATAAAAGTAACAATGTCTATGAGATTTCCTGTCTTCCTTTCCTTTTATTTTATTTTTCTTTCATTAATTTATTTATTCACTTTACATCCTGATCAAATCTCACTCCTTCCTCTCTTCCCAGTCCCACATTCCCACTCCACTTTCTTCATTCTCCCTTCCCCTTCTCCTCAGAGAAGGGGAACCTCCTGATCCCTGGGTACCAATCTGCCCTTTGCATATCAAGTTGTATCAGGACTAAGTGCATCCTCTCTCACTGAGGCTAGGCAAGGCAGCCCAGCTAGGGGAAAGAGATCCAAAGACAGGCAACAGAGTCCAAGTCTGAGATTAAATGCCATAAAGAATACACAAAGCTATAAGCAAGCCATCAACCCATGTCAAGTATTAAGTATAAACTCCTTTCATTCCATGTTCATGTTTGAATCATGTTTGAAGACAATATGCCACTTACTTGAGTGCCAGGCAGCCCATGCTCAGGGACAGGTAGTAAACAGTATAGGATAAGATGACACACAGCAGAAGTTTCTGCAGAGCCACCTGTGGAGAGTCAGGCTGAGAGAATGAATGGTCTGATCTTTTGCACATAGTAACTGGCTTAACAAAAGAAAATGATAACTAACATGCAGCATTGGTAAGCTACATATTACATGGATGAAAGGGATTCAAAGTATATTTTGATAGTGTCACAGACATAATGAGCTGCTACTTCACAACATTATACCCAGGATCAATGCAGTCCATAGATCTCCACACCCCTCATTCTCCATTCACCTGAAAAAGAGTCCTATGTTCCGACTGTGTTGGTAACATTTCTTGTCGCAGTAACAAAATATTTGACAAGAAGTCAACGTGAGGAAGTTGGTCTGGATTCACAGTTTGAAGGTACCGTGTGTGGAGGCAGGGAAGGTGCGGTGACAGAAGCTTGAAGCAAGCTGAATGTGTCACATTGTGTCTGTAGTCAGAAAGGGACATGGATGAACATGGGCTCCCACCTCATTCTTTTGAGTCCAGCCCAACATCACAGTCCATGGATCAGTGTTGCTAGCATGTCCAGTGGGTCTGACCACCTCAGTTAAAATAGTTTACAAACTCCTCGTAGGCATATGAATAGATTGTTTCCAAGGAAATCCTAGATTTTCTCAAGCTGGTACTCAGTGTAGACCATCATGCCAGTATTTATATTCTAACTCGACAAAAGCATGCTAAATCACAGATGTCATATTAAAATCATGAGATGACATCACTTTTAAATAATGCTCCGAATATACATAAAATATTGCAACTACTAAGCCTGTTTGCAAAAATTTTGAGAGCAATTGATTAAAACACAATAGGTGATCTTAAAATAGACCCTTCTACACGCGAGCCTCACCAAAATGCAATACAGATTAATGGAGACCAATGCATTATTCAATGAATGACATAGAACTGTCTGGCTTTCAGGTAGAAAAAAAAATCCCATTAGATTCGAGTCTTGTACCAAAGACCATAATAAATTTCCAAATGGATTAAAGGCTTAAATACCAGGGAAGAGATTGGGAGAAAACACATGAGATATTCATCACAGGAAAAGACTTGATATCTTCCATATAAATTCCTACAAATAGAAAAGGCAAACAAATGAATAGAAAAATGAGCAAAGCTTATAAATAGGCGTTTTCTGTGAAAAAAAAAACATTTAAAAATCCAAGAAACAATAAAAACCTGCTGAATTTGTCATCTATCTTTAAAAACACATTCTTATGAATGCAACACAAATGTCAACATCTCACATGGGAAAATTTCAATTTATTGTCTCTGCTTTTGAATTTGTTTTATATATGTTTTGTTCAGCCAAGACACAATACTTTATAAAGAAATCAATTTTCCCTGGATGATAGATTCACTGGATTCATCTAATCTAATGGATCTGAGTATAGAAGATGCTCTCCACCAGAAAGTTACTAGAAAGTGTAACACACCACACTAATTTTTTTTAACAAGGGAACTCTATCAATCTTACACACTACATCTAATTTTATGTATCAAAGGAACTTGATTAGTGTAACACACCACACCTAATTTTGTAATGAACTGACTTTACAGATTTAGCAAGGATTCACCTCTTTCAACTCTCTAAAAGTGAATGAGCAACCTTGACTAAGAGGTCATGGGAGAGCTAAACTCTAAAGTTCTGGGACCCTTAGAGATCTGCCACTCCCCAACTCACTTTATCCTTCTCAACCCTTCCTAGTCTCAGCCACCAGACCTCTTCCTCTGCCTCCCACTTTCATCCCAATCCTTATCCTTTGGATCTCTCCAAACTTATCCCCTGGTATGTCTTCCTTCTTGACTCTCAGTCTCTTTCCTTAGCTCTTAATTTCCTTTCATTATTTTCTCTGTAAAAGAAATACACAGAAATGTGGATAAATGATGGACACATCTTACACAAGTATACATGTGTATGCATTGTACATGCATGGACATGTTGGTATGTGCATATAGAGGACAGAAATCATTGTAGGTGTTTTCTTCTGTTGCAGGATAGTTGAGCATACTGTAAACCCAGAGATTGTGGTATTTACTGGAAAAACCTGGTTTTAGTTGTGATGTGGCTCAGCCTTAGCAGACACCTTTAAGTTAAGAGCTATCTGTTTGAATATTGTAATCAGGATTGAAGAAAGTCAATCATAGGTCAAGAGGCAGAACAAGCAACCAAGTTGACAGGAATTAGCATAGGGTTATTAAGAAAAAACTGTAGAATGTAAGAAGGAATCAGGAGGACAGATAGAGAAACACACAGGAAGTAAAAGGGAGGAACATTGAGTTTGAAGGAGGTTGTTTGAAACTATTTGAGGGAGCATTCCTGGAGGGACATTGCCTAAGGAGGAAGAGTAGCTGGATGCTTTCTCTGCTCTCTGAGCTAACAGGCTTTCACTCAGCACCTGGCTGCCTAGTCTTCATTGGTAAAAATCGAACGATTGAGATTTTGTTAAAAAAAAACAAAACCAACATTCCATCTCTCCAACTTATTTTATTAGAAAAGGACAATCACTGAATTCAGTAGTTAGCTAGCTTAGGTCTGGGGATCAACCAGGCTCTGTTCTTCTGCTGGGGTTACAAGTGCGCACGTCCATGCTTGGCTTTTTACGTAGGATGGTATCTGAACTCAGATTTTCATGCATTGACTGCATAACGACTAAGTTATCTCCCCAGCTCCCTGGAAATTTTTCCACATGTCAATTGTATAAAATGCTTACTTACTGACATCACATACACATATAACCAACTTTGATCATATTCACGACATTTCTCATGATTATCCCTCTCCTTGTGACCCCTTTTTTTCTTCACTAATGGTATTCATTCTCTTCCCTTTTCATTATTTCCCCTCTCTTGTTCTTTTTCTTTCTCTCCCCACCCGTCTCTCTCAGATTATACTCACGAGAGGATACATGGCATGTTTGTTTTTCTGAACTCAGCTTACATCAGTTAGTCTGAACTGAACTTTTCTCCAAAACACATTAATTCTTCATTCTTTATAGTGGACGTGTACCTCATTGGTATTTGTGTACCACATTCTCTCTATCCACTCATGCACTGATGGTCAATAAGCTGATTCCATAAGTTAGCTATCATGAGTGGTCCCACAACAAATGTGCACCCGACTATCCATCCTGAGTGCTGAGTTTGGATCCTTTATGTATAAGAAAGGCACGGATCATGCATCATTTCTATTCTGAATTTTTGAAGACTCTCTAAAGTGATTTCTGTAGTAGGTGTAATAATTCACATTCCTGCCTGTGTAAAAAGAGTCGCACCTTCCACGTTCTTGCCAGTATTTGATGTTTTTACTCCACTGGATTTTTTTTTTTCCTTTTGGTGATTGCCAGTCTGATCCTGAGATGAAACTGAACAGAGTTTTGGTATGCATTTCTCTGATGGTTAGTTTTTGTATATTTATTAGCCTTTTGTATTTCTTTGGAAAAATGTTCAGATTGTTTACTTATTAATTAGATATTTTTGCTCTTCTGAGTTTTCAAATTTTTTGAAAGATTTATTTATTTATTTATATGTAAGTACACTGTAGCTGTCTTCAGACACTCCAGAAGAAGGCATCAGATTTCATTACAGATGTTTGTGAGCCACCATGTGGTTGCTGGGATTTGAACTCAGGACCTCTGGAAGAGCACTCAGTGGTCTTAACCGCTGAACCATCTCTCCAGCTCCTGAGTTTTCAAATTTTGAATTCTTTATATATATTGTGGATATTAATTTCATCAGACAAATAATTTGCAAAGATGTTGTCCTACTCTGTAGTTGGTATCTTTATTCTTGCTTCTCTTGGGTGTGACCCCATCGCTCTGTTAATTCTGTCTACTATTTATGTAGCTACAGGATTCCTATTCAGAATATGCCTGATCCTGTATTTTGACTGGTTTCTTCTGTTTTTCTCTGGCTTCAAGTCTTTTCTCTGGTTACAAGTCTTACATCAAGGCATTTCTAGTTGATTCTTGTACAAGGCAAGAGACAGGAATCTAGTTTTTAACCACCTATACAGTACATTGCAAAGCTAGAACTCCAGATTTTATATTGTTGGGTAGTTTAGAGCCTATTCCCAGGAGTAAAGTCAGAAGATTAGAAATCTTTCATGGCAGCATCTCCTAAATTTTTATTATTGATGAAGCTGCCATGGAACTAGATAAATATCAGGGTCACCCATGTCAAGAAATCAATACAAAAACAGCTAAAAGCTCTGGTTTCCTATAGATGGTATTGTGACAAACATGTGAGGCATTTGACTGTGTCCTCATGAAGATTGGCTTTCTTAGCTCCCAACACTGAGGTGCCCATCTGTGGATGGGACAAGGGTATGTGACATGGAGAAATCTTGTGGCTTCCTCGGCCCATAGTTCTCTTGAGTCTTATGACTTTGGATTTGCTGTAATTATTACACTATACATTAATATCAACTATTTCTTTTCATTTTATTTGCATCTATTGAAATATTTCTAGGTGATTGCTTCATTTCATTTTAACAAAAAATGAAACAACTAATATATGCTCTTTATACTAATGTATTTTTGAACAACACAAAATGTATTTCTATATTAACAATGAAGTTTTAATACATTTTAATTTTGTAATGTAATCTACTTGCTATGAATTTTACTTTCATAATTACGAGATTATCCTACATAGAAAACTGACAAATGTTAAATACATGTTTTAGAACTGATTTTTAGAACTTAAACCATATTTTGTGAAAAATATATTTATTCATAAATTTTGTATATAAAAATACCTACTTTCTCAACAAACTTATAAAACATTATATATAATCATAATATTACAAGAATATATTTTTTCTGTGAATATGTAAGTTTTTAAAGCAAGGTGTACTTTTTGTAAATAATTACTATTTTCTACCTAAATTGTGAATCCAAATAGTAAATTTTACTAGGAGATTCATTTGCTTCTAGTAACTTCATATAAGTTCTACTGTTCACAGCTTTAAGAACTAACCTAAAAGACAATCAGACTGTAACATTCCCGTGCTTGAAGTCTGTGCCCACACTGTCCTTAGGATTCATTCAAACATCTTATCCATTGGGCACATAATCACTGAGTTTGGGTATCAGTATGAGATGAATTGGATATATCCTAGGCCCAGCACTTGCAAATGTGCAAGCGTGGACCTGGCCTTGAAAATCTGTGGAAAATGCAGATCTAGGGGCTACAATCTGAATTACAGATTCAGTGGCTTTCAAGTTAGCTCCAGGAATTCGCACTTGTGATGAGTTCCCAAAGACTGCAGGTCTGCACTTCTCTGACCATGTTTAGAAAGCCACTAAGGGAAAGAGAACTATAAGAAAACCACAGAGAGCCACAACACAGAATGAGGGGCTATGACTGAGGAATGTTCCGTGTTGCAGAAACCCATGTAAGAGACTGAGGGTAGCTAGACCTGTGTGTGTGTGTGTGTGTGTGTGTGTGTGTGCGTGCGTGTGCGTGTGCGTGTGTGTGTGTGTGTGTGTGTGTGTGTGTGTTAAGGGAGGGGACATTTCTGCAGGAAATACTTAACGATAACATTTATCATGGTTTGACTTTGGATCAGGTACCATATGTGGTTTACCTCATTCTAGCCTTGTAAAATTTCTCAGTCACAGGTTGTATTATTATACTTTCTTTGGGGAAGAGGGAGGTTTAAAGAGGCTTAGTAACTTTTCTAAAGTTTGATGGTAGATTTTGGAGCTAGGATTCCAACCATGCTCTCTGAAACCATTATGCTCTTTTTGATGGCCTGGGCCAAGGACGAGGAGTTGCTGTGCTGTGAAGGAAAAGTCCTTTGCAGACACACTGGAGAGTAGATAGTGTCTAAAGAGGTCAGGGTCTGAGGAGATGGCTCAGTTAGTAAAGTGCTTATCATTCAAGCCTGAGGATAAGAGTTCAGTTCCCAACGACCACATAAAAATCAGTCTGTGGTGTCACATGATGGGAAGAGGTTGAAGCAGTGCTCAGCAAGGTTAATCTAATCATCAAGCTATAGCCAGGTTCCAGTGAAAGACTGTCTCATAAAACAAGGTCAACCATTCATCTGAGGTTTACCTTTTTGAGTGTACACATTCATGCCTGACCCCCCCACACACACACACACACAAGTTGAGATAAATTGTGATTTATGCCTCTTTCAAGAATTCTGAGAGCCTTTGAAGACCACGGAGATATTAAAAGCTTGAAGGAGCAGTATAGAAATAAAGAACCATTAGATAGGGAAAGCATTTAAGTGGATTTATAATAACTGGGCCCATCAAAGAGCTGGACCAAAGCGCAGATGTATATGAGCTACAAAAGAAATAGAAGTTATTAAGAGACCTGGAAAGTTTTGTGTCATTAGGGAGAGAGGCCCATGGGTTACATCACCCAATTTCAGACTTGTTTGATTGGATAGACAAGAGGAGTGACAGGAATGATAATTGATGTATTCCAATGCTATCTAAAAGAAATGATGCAAGGCCACATATGTAATTTAAGCTGTTTCGTGGCCATGCATAAAAGGAAAAAACAATAAAAGGTGGGTGTTGTACATAATGTTGTATTTTTGTATTCACAGTACTCAGAAGGTCAAGGCAGAAATCATGAATTTGAGGACAACCTGGGCTATGTGGCAGCTTTCAAGATAGCCTGAACTATGTAGCAATACCATGTCTCGAGAAAGGGACATAGAGAGGAGGAAAGTGTGAACTTAAGTTTCATAATATTTGCTTACTTACTTAACCCAAAATATTCAAGATATTATTATGATTTCAGCAGGCACTAGACATTAACAATTACTATGCTGTTTAATTTTTTAAACTTTTATTGTATTATGATGAAAAAAGTTACATGATTTCAATTTATCTGAATTTTTTAACATTTAAAAACATATTTTAAGTAAATAGAATTAAATCACATTCTTGCTTCCTTTTTGTACCCCCATTCCTCCCGGAGACCCCCCTTCAATACCTACACTATCTTTTTTTGTCATATTCCTTAAAATTTGTAAAATATTATAACAATACAAATAAGTATTATAAAAGTTGTTTGATATAAAACAATGATCAATTTAACAGTCTTATGTAGATGCTCATCTACAGCAATAGGGAAAATATATTGTTCTCAATATAAATTTTAAATAACTCCAAACATATTAACTGTATACTTCAAAATGATACATCACTACTGGTATTTTCCTAAATGAACATAAATATAAAGTCTTTTTGTTTGTTTTGTATTTAGTAGAGTTTAAAATCTTGGCTCTTACTGTGGTACAAGCCCAAAATAAGAACAATTTTTAGACATTGGATTTAAGTGTAATAAGGCTATATACTTCAATGACCCTCACATCACCAAAGAGTTTTACCTCCATCGTAGCTACACTGAGAGCTGATAGTCAAGCTGTCTCTGTGATCCCGTGATTCTGGGATCCTGTGATCCTGGACTTGTTAGGTCACCTGGGAGTGGAGCTTCCTCTGGGTCTTGTGGGACTGACTGTGGAGCTTGCGCCCAAGGTCTGCTCTGGACACCAGCCCAGACAGACAGGAAGGAACCCAAGTCACTGGGCTGGTGGAGTTCCTGTGTGCCTGGTCCCACTGGTCCCAGTTACTCCAGTGTTGGGACAGATGTTGGTTCCTCCTCATCTCTGATCCTGGGTGTGTCAGAGTGCCTGGGAGTGGAGCTTCCTCTGGGTGTTGTGGGACTGGCTGCAGAGCTTGAGCCCAAGGTCTGCTCTGGACACCAGCCCAGACAGACTGGCACTATGCTGTCTATTGATGCTACAGCTTAGGCATCAAGTATATACTTTATATGTAATACATCTCGATTTGGGGTAGCAATATTTCAAGTGCTAGCAAGCATCTCAGTGAAGAATGGAGCTCCAGTCACTGTCTGTCCTTCTAGCTTCATCCTCACCAACAGTTGCTAGGCAAGCTATATTTACTACTGTTGGAGGATTACTATGCAGCCATCAGTGTCTCCATATGCTCCTATTTTCTTTAGCTTTCCCTGTACCTCACCACTACGTGCTCACACAAAAATCTCTCCAAGTTTAGCTGATGAGTATATTTTACAGGTTCAGAAACCAAGGTGAAAGTCAGTTAAAAAAGATATCCTAACTTATGTTTAACAGGGTTCAGATCTGCTTTACTTAGCTTTGACATGTCCTATTTTTGCATAATAGACTCAAAAATAAAAGCATACAAATAATCAATTCAAACTCAACACATTTTTCTTTAAATCCAGAAAGCTGATATTTAGAGAGTTTGAGCAAATGACCCATGGACATAAGCATTAGTTTTAATGGCACAGTTGGAATTGGAAAAAGAAATCTTGGGATGGGGAGATGATTCAGTACATAAGAACACTGGCTGCAAAGCATAAAGGCCTGAGTTTGAACTCCCATCACCCACATAAAAAGCCAGCTGTGGGCATTCATGTGCCTATAACTCCAGTGCTACCAGAGGCAGAGATATGAGGATCGTGGGGGCTTGCTGATTGCCAGCCTAGCTTCTGGTTCAATGAAGAATCCTGTCTCAGAGAAATAAGGTGTAAAATGATAGAACAACACACCTGACACTCTTCTGGCTTCTATGTGTGTACATGGGAATGCACATTCGGATACTTTGGCACATGTTTGCATATACTACACGTGCACTCATACACATACATACACATACAGATATTATGTTGAATTATCAAAGGAAGCAACTTAGTAACTCCATCCAAAGGCTGGATGCCCAGTCTTGCATGACTGTGGAAGGGATAGAGTGACACAGTTCCCACCCCTGGAACACAGTCACCAGGGCATAGGCCTCCATGAATGTTGATAGTTGCTAGGGATAAGGCTTGTTTGTATAATAAATTGTGTATGTATTTCACTTCATGTTCCTCCTTCAGGAAATATTCTCCCTGCCAAGATTATCAGGTAATGTTCTCCCTGCCAAGGTTAATGACTCCATGATAGTTAGAAACAGCACGAATCCAGAAGGCAAGAGTGTGTCTGATGTTTGTTAGCAAGGTGGTAAATGCTGTGACCTTTAGGCTGTAGGAAAGAATTCTGAAAACATGAGTTCAAGAATATATAAACAGGATTTCTCAACTATGCAAAATATAAGGGTGCAATATGAATTGTTTCATGGGCCCAAAAGAATGGGGGCCGATGCACTGAGTCAGTAAAAGGGAAGCAATAAGGGAAAAACAAAGCTCATGGTTCAAAAGGCGCTCCAGGAAGTGAGGTAGTGGTGATCTTAGGGCAGAACACCACCCAGCTAGCTTATTGTTTGTGCTTACAAAGGCAGGCAGATCTCTAAATTCATTTGTTGTGTTAAAAGCAAAAATTACTTGCTTTCTTATCTAAGAATCAAGGAGCTAAGGTCATAAAATGGCGATTTGTGGGATAATCAAAAGGGAACCTCTGGTAATGATTGAATTGACATGTAACTAAAAGACTGGGATTTGGTCTACAAGAGTTGCTCCATCTAAATGAGCTATCTAGAGCACTGTCTGGAGCAGAAGACAGAGCTGTCAGCTTGTACCCATCACTGACTTTGAGTCACTTCTTCTGCTGCTCCTAAACATACCTTCCTAAGGATCCCCTCATCAAGCCAAGGCTGGTCCTTGGCAGCTGAACATACGACTTTACTATACTGTGAATACTTTTACTGCATCATAAGAACATTCAATACAGAAGAATCAGAATTTGTAGCAATCTAGATATTTAGCTGCTGCCAAATTATCTATTATTCTTTAGAAATATATTTGGATCTATATCAAAGAAACCACAAAAAATAATGACATTTACAAGGCATTTGTTATTTGAATTCTTAGTGATTAACATATTCTTAATTTTTAAAGATATAATTATATCTAATGTGGCTTGTGTGTGACAGGGCTCAGCCCTCTTTTATTTATCCCTGTGATGTTTGATTTCCCACATTCAATAAAAGCACAGAAATAATCAATCCTAGCTCAACACCATCTAGCTAATGCATAATGTATATTAAAGTTTTTAAAAGATATATAAAGAGATATTTGCAGATATAATAGCATAAAACTCAGAAAAGTTTCAAAATGAAAAGTACAAAGAACATATACGACATAGGAAGAACTGTGGATAAAAGATCGATGTAGATCAATATTTGTGAAGTTAGGTGAGATGTAAATGAATTTCTTTATGTTATTTTATTTAATACATGTTTATCTTTCACAAAAACATTAATGAATATATGCAATCAATGGGAAGCTTTATGATAATTGATTGTTTTCTGATAATTGAAACTTTCAGGAAGCTGTTTCTGCCAGCACCTGGAGCAGATCCTCTGCCACAGGGCTCCATATACCAATAACTCTGAGCCTCCCAGGAGTGTGAACAGGCCTGTGAGCACAGGTAGGACCTCCACTGCTGCTCAGAGGAACCCGCTCACAACCCCCAGGACAGGGGAACCAAGGAGCTGCCTGGGACAGGAACCTTCTGGATTCCGTCTTCACCCAGAGCTGATCCTGTACCACAGAGCTACTACACAAATACCACCAGGAGAGAGCTGGTCACCTAGGAGTGCCTATATACCTACGAACATAGGTAAGACCACCACTTCTCTTCCTGGCCCTCCAGAGTTAACCCTGTGCCACAGTTCTCCATAATAAATATCTTCTAGATTTTATGAGATGATTTTTTAAATGGTTTGACAAAAATAGGTTTAAAGAAAAAGACATTTTGTAATTTATTGGTATTATAATATTTATTTATTTATTTATTTATTTATTTTATTTATTATGTGCTTTTAAAACACAGGACCCTAGATTAAAAAATGTTTTGTTTTAAAAAAGAGATTATAGGAAACATTAAAATTAAAGACAAGATTATATAACTCAAAGTAAACAAAAAAGGAGAATAAATGCTACAGATAAAAGTTAAGAAAGATGTTAAAATAAAAATTTTTAAAGTTTATAAATGAGACTAAACAACAGAGAGATGAGTTTAAGACTTGACAACATGGCCTAAAGAAAATATTAAAACTAAAGGTTTAAGATTTTGTATGTCCACAGAGCAACATACACAAATAACACCAGGAGACAGCTATTGCAGGAATAATTTAAAAATGGATCTACCCTGCAAACTCTCTTTCCCACTGGTCCACATTCTTGTACCGGTACCATCTGGCCTCAACACTAAGTTCTGGTGGATTCTTCTTATTTTCTCCCAGCTAGCAGCAACATCTCGCTCACATGCAACTCCTCACACCCCACCACAATCAATCCTCTACCTAGTGCCTAGGACCCGGTAGGTAATGCATGGCTCTTAAGGCTTTAATATCCAATCAGGTCTATATAATAATAAGATCACAATTTACAATATGCCAACACAATAGTTTCAGAACCAAATAATGAAGACAATATTCTAATCCAATTAATCCATTTTGTAAAAAATCTTGGCTTGGTTGTATAACCATGTGGGGTCTGCCTCTTCATCATACTCTGACTCCATGATGAAAATCCCTTCCTCCTACTCTCTGACCTTACTCCTCCTCCAACTTTAGCTCCATCTCTCTATTCCAGTCCAATCACAGGCCTGCCACTGCCCTAATGGAACTGGACAAAGAAAATCCTGAAACAGAGAGCTGGTCTCCCGGGAGTGCAGAGAAGACTGAAAGCCCAGGTAAGACCACAACTGCTGCTCAGAGGAACCTGCCTGGAACACTCAGGACACAGGAACCAAGGAGTTGCCTGGGACAGGATAGACACATACCTCCAGGAGAGAGCTGGACTCCCAGCAGTAGAGACAAGCCAGTGACCACAGGTAAGACCAACAAATCTCTTCAAATTCCTGGCCCAAGAGGGACCCTTCCAGAGGCATCAGGACACAAAAACCAAAGATCAGCTGGGGACAAGATCCTTCTGGTTCCTCTCTGCACTCCAGAGCTGACACTGTACCACAGCTCTCCATACCCAAATTCCTCTTGGAGAGAACTGGTATGCCAGGAGTGCTGACACAGGCTTACAGAAGAGATAAGCCACAGTCAGAGACAGCAACACCAGATAACAGCAGAGATAACTAGATGGTGAGAGGCAAAAACAAAAACATGAGCAACAGAAACCAAGGCTACTTGGCATCATCAGAGCCTAGTTCTCCCATCACAGTGAACCCTGGTTACCCCAACATACCAGAAAAGCAAGACTCTGATTTAAAATCATATCTCATGATGATGATAGAGGACTTTAAGAAGGACATAAATAACCCCCTTAAAGAAATACAGGAGAGTACAGGTAAACAGTTTGAAGACCTTAAAGAGTAAACACAAAATTCCCTTAAAGAATTACAAGAAAGCCAGACAGTTGTGGCACATGCCTTTAATCCCAGCACTTGGGAGGCAGAGGCAGATTTCTGAGTTCAAGGCCAGCCTGGTCTATAGAGTGAGTTCCAGGACAGCCAGGGATACACAGAGAAACCCTGTCTCCAAAAGGAAAAAAAAAAAAAAGAATTACAGGAAAACACAACCAAACAGGTAAAGGAACTGAATAATAAAACCTTCCAACATCTAAAAATGGAAATAAAAACAATAAACAAATGACAATGGGAGACAATGCTGGAGATAGAAAACCTAGGAAAGAGATCAGAAGTCATAGATGCAAGTATCACCAACAGAATACAAGAGATAGAAGAGACAATCTCAGGTGAAGAAGATACCATAGAGAACATTGACACAACAGTCAAAGAAAATGCAAAAGACTCCTAGCCCAGGAACATCCAGGAATCCAGGACACAATGAGAAGACCAAATCTAAAATTAATAGGTAAAGATGAGAGTGAAGATTCCCAATTTAAAGAGCCAGTAAATATCTTCAACAAAATTATAGAAGAAAACTTCTCTAACCTAAAAAAAGAGATGCCCATGAACATACAAGAAACCTATAGAACTCCAAATGGATTGGACCAGAAAAGAAATTCCTCCCGTCACATAATAATCAAGACACCAAATGCACTAAACATAGAAAGAATATTAAAAGCAGTGAGGGAAAAAGGTCAAGTAACATATAAAGGCAGACCCATCAGAATTACACCAGACTTCACACCACAGACTAAGAAAGCTAGAAGATCCTGGGCAGATGTCATACAGGCCCTAAAAGAACACACATTCTGGCCCAGACTACTACACTCAGCAAAACTTTCAGTTACCATAGGTGGAGAAACCAAGATATTCCATGACAAAACCAAATTTACACAATATCTTTCCACAAATCAAGCCCCACAAAGGATAACAGATGGAAAATGCCAACACATTGAGAGAAACAGCACCCTAGAAAAAGCAAGAAAGTAATCTTCGTTTAACAAACCCAAAAGAAGATAACCACACAAACATAAAAATAGCATCAAAAATAACAGGAAGCAACAATCACTATTCCTTAATATTTCTTAACATCAATGGACTCAATTCCCCAATAAAAAGACAGACTAACAGACTGGATATGTAAACAGGACCAAGCATTTTGCTCCACTTAAGAAATGTACCTGAGTGTCAAAGACAAAAACTACCTCAGAGTAAAGGGCTGGAAAACAGTTTTCCAAGCAAATCGTCCCAAGAAACAAGTAGAAGTAGCTAGTCTTTCTTTATTTTTAATTGATTTAATTTTTATTGCATTATGATAAGAAAACATACAAAATTTCAATTTATCTGAATTTGTTGACATTTAAAAACATATTTTAAGTTAATAGAATTACATCACATTCTTCTTTCCATTTTGTACCCCAACTCCTTCTAGAGACCCCCATTCAATACCTTTTGTTTTTTTATTTTATCATATTCTTTAAAATTTATAAAGTATTGTAACAATATTTTATAAATGAGTACTTTAAAAGTTGTTTGATATAAAACAACAATCAATTGAGCAGTTATATAGATACTTGTCTACAGTAATGCTGAAAATACATATCTTTTTCTCAATATAAATTTTAAATAACTCCAAACATTTAACTGTATATTTTATTTTTTTTCTCATTCTGCTTTTTGATTGCTTGCACATCAAGAATAATCACTTCTTCTTAAGTCACCATTTAACTGTATATTTTAAAATAATACATCACTATTAGTTTTTTTAAATGAACATAAGTAGATAAAGACTTTTTGTTTATTTGTTTTGTTTTTAGTAGAGCTTAATATCTTGGCTCTTACTGTGGTACAAGCTCAAAATAAAGAACAGTTTTTAGATATTGGGGTTCATGATAATAAGGCTCTACTTCAATGACCCTCAATTCACCAAAGGATTTTACCTCCATAGTAGCTAAATTAAGAGTTGGCAGTTTTGCTGAGCCAAGAAATGAATTGTCGGCATGATTTTTGGATACAGTTTTCCTGCTATAGTCAAAGCTATTTGACTTGAGTGATTGTCTTCACTCTCAGTCCACAGAGAACAGGTTACATTCATTTAAGAAATGATGTGTGTATTAAGATGGTCTATCCATGAAGTCATTCACCAACTGTTTCAATGAACAATGGTTCTGCTTGGAGGGTGGCACAGACATTAGGTGGGATAAGAATCTGGTTCATTGGCTGTGATGATTTTGAAAAGCATTCATCTCAGAGAAAGAGTAACTTAGAAAGTCCTCTTCTTCAAACTTGATATAATAGTTACAAAGTCAAACAAAGCATTCAGTCTCACTCTTTGTTGTTCTCTTACAAGCCACCTCCCAAGTTAAGTGTCTACATTTCTTTTGACTGTATAAATAATTTTGAAATATGTAAGTTGTTCTTAAAACCATAGTATAGTGTAAAAATCATCAAATAAACAATCCTACTAATAGAGAGGCTGAGATAGGAGAAGCATGATTTCAAGACCATTATGTGGTACACAGCAAGACATTGTCACATACAAATAAGTAGAAATTATATATGGATTGTACAATATTGGACCTATTTCTCCAATTACCAAATTAGAGAGACCACTGGATTATAGCCAACAAATTTCTAATTCCTCATACTTTTGAATTTTAATCGATTAGGATATGTTAGTAATATTAATTTTCATATTAAGAGATATTAAGAAAAAGTAATGTTACTTCCTGTTATTTTTGTTGTTAGAGGTGGAATTAGGTTTGTGTGGGTTTGTTGAGATATTACTTTCTGGCTTCTTCTAGGGTGTAGTTTTGCTCCTTATGTTGGTGTTTTCCATCTATTATCCTTTGTAGGGCTGGATTTGTGGAAAGATATTGTGTAAATTTTGTTTTATCATGGAATATCTTGTTTTCTACATCTATGGCAATTGAGAGTTTTGCTGGGTATAGTAGCCTGGGCTGGCATTTGTGTTCTTGTAGGGTCTGTATGACATCTGCCCAGGATGTAGCTTTCATAGTCTCTGGTGAGAAGTCTGATGTAATTCTGATAGACCTCCCTTTATATGTTACTTGACCTTTTCCCCTTACTGCTTTTAATATTCTTTCTTTGTTTAGTGCATTTAGTGTTTTGACTGGAGGAATTTCTTTTCTGATCCACTCTATTTGGAGTTTTGTAGGTTTCTTGTATGTTCATGGGCATCTCTTTCTTTAGGTTAGGGAAGTTTTCTTCTATAATTTTCTTGAAAATATTTACTGGCCCTTTAAGTTAGGAGTCTCCACTCTCTTCTGTACCTACTTATCCTTTGGTCTTCTCATTGTATTCTGGATTTCCTGGATGTTTTGGATTAGGATCTTTTTGCATTTTGCATTTTCTTTGACTGTTGTGTCAATGTTTTCTATGGTGTCTTCTATACCTGAAAAGATCTATGTCTTCTATCTCTTGTATTCTCTTGGTGATGCTTGCATCTATGACTCCTGATCTCTTTTCTAGGTTTTTCTCTCTCCACGATTGTCTCCCTTTGTGATTTTTTTATTGTTTGTAGTTCCATTTTTAGATCCTGGAGGAGTTTGTTCATTTCCTTCACCTTTTTGATTGTGTTTTCCTGTAGTTCTTTAAGGGATTTTTGTGTTTCCTCTTTAAGGGCTTCTAGATGTTTACCTATGTTCTCTTGTATTTCTTTGAGGGAATTATTTATGCCCTTCTTAAAGTCCTCTATCATCATCATGAGAAGTAAGTTTAGATCTGAATTTTGCTTTTCTGGTGTGATGGTGTAGCCAGGACTTGCTATGGTGGGAGAATTAGGTTCTGATGATGCCAAGTAACTTTGGTTTCTGTTGCTTATTTTTTTACACTTGCATCCTGCCATCTAGTTATCTCTAGTGCTACCTGACCTGGCTAATTCTGACTGGGGCCTGTCCTTCCTGTGATCCTGGTTGGGTCAGAACTCCTCAGAGTCAAGCTGTCTCTGTGATCCTGTGATTCTGGGATCCTGTGATCCTGGGGCCATTAGAACATGTGGAAGTAGAGCTTCCTCATGGTATTATGGGACTCACTGCAGAGTTTACACCCAATTTCTGCTCAGGGCACAGGCCCAGACAGACTGGAGGGAACCCTTGCCACTGGTCTGGCAGAGTTCCTGCTTGCCTTGTTCTGGCTGGTTGTAGTTACTCTTGGTGTTGGGACAGATGTTCTGTCCTCCTCAACTCTCATCCTGTGATCCTGGCCATGTTAGAGCACCTGGGAGTAGAGCTTCCTCTGGCTGTTGTGGGACTGGTTGTGAAATTTGCATCCAAAGTTTGCTCAGGGCACCAGCCTAGACAAACCAGAAGCAACTAGTGCCACTGGACTGGCAGAGTCCTGCTGGTCCCAGTTACTCCTGTTGTTGGGACATATGTTGTGTCTTCCTCATCTCTGGTCCTATGATCCCAGGCGTTGGGAGTAGCCATTCTAATGTCAGATAAAATTGACTTTCAACCAGAAGTCATCAAAAAAGATAAGGAAGGACACTTCACACTCATCAAAGGAAAAATCTACCTAGAAGAACTCTCAATTCTGAACATCTATGCTCCAAATGCAAGGGCGCCCACATTCACAAAAGAAAATTTACTAAAGCTCAAAGCATACATTTTACCTTTCACTATAATAGTGGGGTCTTCAACACCCCACTCTCATCAATGGACAGATCAGGCAAACACAATCTAAGCAAAGACAGTGTGAAACTAACAGAAGTTATCAACCAAATGGATTTAACAGATATCTATAGAACATTTTTTCCTAAAACAAAAAAATGGTACCTCATGCTACCTTCTCCAAAATTGACTATATTTCAGTCACAAAAGACCTCAACAGATATAAGAAGATTGAAATAATCCCATGAATCCTGTCAGATCACTATGGAGCTGGTCTTCAATAGCAACAAAAACAACAGAAACCCACATACACATGGAAGCTGAATGATGCTCTATCAATGATAACTTGGTCAAGGAAGAAATAAAGAAAGAAATTAAAGACTTTCTAGAGTTTAATGAAAATGAAGACACATCATACCCAAACTTATGGGACACAATGAAAGCAGTGATAAGAGGCAAACTCACAGCTCTGAGTGTCTCCAAAAAGAAACTGGAGAGAGCATACACTAGCAGCTTAACAGCACATCTGAAAGCTCTAGAACAAAAAGATGCAAATACACTCCCAAGAGGAGTAGATGACAGGAAATAATAAAAGTCAGGGCTGAAATCAACCAAGTAGAAAAAAAAGCACCATACAAAGAATCAACAAAACCAGGAGCTGATTCTTTGAGAAAATCAACAAGATAGATAAATCCTTAGCCAGACTAACCAGAGGGTACAGAGACCCTATCCAAATTAATAAAAATCAGAAATGAAAAGGGAGATACAACAACAGAAATGCAGAAAATTAAAAAAAAATCGTCAGATCCTACTATAAAAGCCTATACTCAACAAAACTGGAAAATCTGGATGATATGGACAATTTTCTAGACAGACACAAAGTATCAAAGTTAAATCAGGATCAGATAAACCATCTAAACAGTCCCATAACCCCTAAAGAAGTAGAAGCAGTCAATAAAAGTCTTCCCCCCAAAAAAAGCCCAGGACCAGATGTTTTTAGTGCAGAATTCTACCAGACATTCAAAGAAGAACTAATACCAATACTCTTCAAACTATTTCACAAAATAGAAACAGAAAGAACACTACTCAGGTCATTCTATGAAGCCACAATCATGGTAATACCAAAGCCACACAAAGACCCAAGAAAGAAAGAGAACTTCAGACTAATTTCCCTTAAGAATATCGACACAAAAATATTCAATAAAATTGTTGCCAACTGAAACCAAGAACACATCAAAACAATCATTCACCAGGATCAAGTAGGCTTCATCCCAGGCATGAAGGGAAGGAAGGTTCAATATACAGAAATCTATCAATGTAATCCACTACACCAAAAATACTCAAAGAAAAAAACCACATGATCATTTCATTAGATGCTGAAAAAGCATTTGACAAAATTCAACATCCCCTCATGTTAAAAGATCAGGAATTCAAGACCATACATAAATATAATGAAAGCTATATACAGCAAACCATCAGCCAACATCAAATTAAATGGAGAGAAACTTGAAGCAATCCCACTAAAATCAGGGACTAGACAAGACTGCCATCTCGCTCCTTATTTATTCAATATAGAACTTGAAATTATAGCTAGAGCAATTAGACAACAAAAAGAAGTCAAAGGGATACAATTGAAGTGGAAGAAGTCAAAATATCACTATTTGCAGGTGATATGATAGTATAGTTAAGTGATCCCAAAAACTCCACAAGAAAACTTCTACAGCTGACAAACAACTTCAGCATTGTGGCTGGATATAAAATTAATTCAAATGAATCAGTAACCTTCCTATACTCAAAGGATAAACAGGCTGAGAAAAAAATTAGGGAAATGACACCCTTCACAATAGTCACAAACTGTATAAAGCATCTTGGTGTGACTCTAATGAAACAAGTTAAAAAAATCTGTGTGACAAGAACTTCAAGTCTCTGAAGAAAGAAATCAAAGAAGATCTCAGAAGATGGAAAGATCTCCCATTCTCATGGATTGGTAAGATTTCTATAATAAAAATGGCCATCTTTCCGAAAGCAATATACAGATTCAATGCAATCCCCATCAAAATTCCAACTCAATTCTTCCTAGAGTTAGAAAGAGAAATTCTCAGATTCATCTGGAATAACAAAAAACACAGGATAGTGAAAACTATTCTCAACAATAAAAGAAATTCTGGGGCAATCAGCATCCCTGACCTCAAGCTGTACTATAGAGCAATAGTGATTAAAACTGCATGGAATTGGTACAATGGCAGGCAGATAGATCAATAGAATAGAATTGAAGACCCAGAAATGAACCCACACACCTATGGTCACTTGATCTTTGACAAAGGAGCTAAAACCATCCAGTGGAAAAAAGACAGCATTTTCAACAAATGGTGCAGGTTCAACTGCTGGCTAGCAAATTGATCTATTCTTGTTTCCTTGTACAAAGTTCAAGTCCAAGTGAATAAAAGACCTAAACATAAAACCAGATACACTGATATATAATAGAAAAAAATAGGGAGAAGCCTAAAGCACATGGGCACAGGAGAAAATTTCCTGAACAGAACATCAATAGCTTAAGCTCTAAGATCAAGAATTGACAAATGGGACTTCATAAAATTACAAAGCTTCTGTAAGGCAAAGAACACTGTCAATAGGACAAAATGACAACCAACAAATTAGACAAAGATCAATCTTTACCAACCCTACATCTGTTAGAGGGCTAATATCCAATATATACCAAGAACCTAAGAAGTTAAGAGTCCAGAGAACCCAATAACACTATTAAAAATGGGACACAGAGTTAAACAAAGAATTCTCGACTGAGGAATATCAAATGGCTGAGAAGCACCTAAAGAAATATTCAGCATCCTTAGCCATCAAGGAAATGCAAATCAAAATAACCCTGAGATTCTACCTCAAATCAGTCAGAATGACTAAGCTCAAAAACTCAGGTGACAGCAAATGCTGGTGAGGATGTGGAGAAAAAGGAACACTCCTCCACTGCTGGTGGGATTGCAAGCTGGTACAACCACTCTGGAAATCAGTCTGGTGGTTCCTCACAAAATTAGACATAGTACTACCAGAGAACCTATCTATACCACTCCTGGGCATATACCCAGAAGATGCTCCAACATGTAATAAGGACACATGCTCCACTATGTTCATAGAATCCTTATTTATATTAGCCAGAAGCTGGAAAGAACCCAGATGTTCCTCAATAAAGGAATGGATACAAAAAATGTGGTACATTTACACAATGGAATACTATTCAGCTATTAAAAACAATGACTTCATGAAATTCTTAGGCAAATGGATGGAGCTAGAAAATATCATCCTGAGTGAGGTAACCCAATCACAAAAGAACACATATCGTATATACTCATTGGCAAGTCCATATTCCAGAATCTTGGATTACCCAAGATACAATTCATAAACCAAATGAAGATCAAGAAAAAGGAAGACCAAAGTATGGATACTTATGTCCTTCTTAGAAGGGGGAACAAAACACCCGTGGAAGGAGATATAGAGATAAAGTGTGGTGCAGAGACTGAAGGAAAGTCAATCCAGAGACTGTTCTACCTGGGGATCAATCACGTATACAGTCACCAAACCCAAACACTCTTATGGATTCTAACAAGTGCTTGCTGACAGGAGTCTCCTGAGAGGCTCTGCCAATGCCTGACAAATTTATAGGTGGATGCTCTCAGCCAACCATTGGACTGAGCACAAGGTCCCTCATGATGGGAAGTAGATAAAGGACTGAAGGAGCTGAAGGAGTTTTCAGTCCCAAAGGAGGAACAACAATATGAACCAACCAGTACCCCCAGAGCTCCCAGGAACTAAACCATCAACCAAAGAATACACATGGAAGGAACCATGGCTCCAGCTGCATATGTAGTAGAGGATGGCCTTATTGGACATCAATGAGAGGAGAGGCCCTTGGTCCTGAGAAGGCTGGATGTCCCAGTATAGGGGAATGCCAGAACAGGGAAGCATGAGTGGGTGGGTTGGTGAGCAGGGGAAGGGGGGATTGGATAGGGGGTTTTCAGAAGGGAAACAAGGAAAGGGGATAACATTTGAAATGTAAATATAGAACATATCTAATTAAAAAAGAAGAAGAAGAAAGAAAAGAAACTTTCAGGAGTATCTCAATTTCCAGTGGAAAGAGTTACAACCTTTGTTTAACACCCATGTATGAAAGGTGCTACTTTAAGTAGACACTCTGCAATCATGTTGCCGTTCGTTTTTTACAGTAAGGAATGCTACCAGCAAAGAACTGCAATTCACACTTTTGGTAAGAAACATGTGCCCCTTGGGAGTCATAGCTCATAGTTTCAGGGGGAATTTAAGTACTCTGGGGGTATTCAAATAAGATGGGAGATGAGGAAGAGGATTGTGGAACAGTGAACTCAAAACTCAGGGACCAGAAGGCATCTTTTAGGTAGTGCATGGGTAATGAGGAGGCTATTAGCTATGGCTGCTAGCAAGGAGAAGCCTTCTCAGTGTACCTTTCATCCTTGATAGCACCAATGGCCCCCATGACACCAGCAACAAAGGATCCTAGGTAGTGCACCTTTATTAACTGTTTTCCATGTGTCCTGACCCACGACTCAGTCTCAGAGTAGAAGAAAACACAAAACTCTTTCACCATGTCATGTTTGCCTGTGTGTGTCCCTTCTTCATAATCTCCCTCTACTCTGGAACATGGGTCCTACTTAAACTCATTTCAGTTCCTAAAGTAAGGTAATTCTGTTCCCCTTGCTAGAAGAAGCTCGTCTCTGCTTCAGAAAATTAACTCTCTATTGTTTCAAGTCTTGGAAGACACTTCACTTTCTTCAAGAACTTCCCCTGGAGGGCTTAGCAGTCTCTGTTGGGTGCTCTCTAGCACCCTGTTTGCTTTCACGGGTCTGACCATGAATGGGAAGCTATCAACTATAACTGAGTGTGTCATATTCTACCTAACGCAGAACGATATAAGTGTGCACAAAACATACATAGGCTGAAGACAGACAAAATCCCAGCACAGAGATAGGCAGAAGGGGAATTCCAAAGCTTCTGACCTCGCTTCCTTTCATGCTGTCCTAAAACTCTTCTGGAAATGGGATAAGTATGCAGCACTCTGCAGTTTATGACAGTCTGAAACACCATCAGAGCTTTGCAACCTGTTTTCTAAAACTGTTTTCTATTGCCAGCCCTTACATAGCTGTCTTTCTAAGGTAAAATAGAATGTGGGAGCTCAGAGTGCATGTCTTCCAATCAGGAACGTGCTCTACTAATTTCTACACCTCAGACTATTTGGCATCTTTTTTTTTTTTTT
>JADRCD010153227.1:0-12877 GCA_019843815.1 Montemys delectorum
TCTCAAGGTCATCTGGAGCATCTACTCCTTGACCCTGAAAGATCATGGGTGCTGCTTTTGCCCCCTCATCTCTGAAGATAAGAAATCCTGCTGGGTGACTAAGCCTCATAGTTACTCAGAGGCACATCATCCTCTGCTGTAGAGAGAGGGGCATCCTCCACTCTTCCTCCTGCTGTACTGCATCCCGAAGTTCATACTGAAATCAATCCTGCTGAAGTCAGTTAAAAGGTCAGAAATGGGTTCAGGGTGAATAGACATTCACGAGAGTGGAGCAAACACCCTCATGCTTTTACTCCGCTGGCTCTCCAGCCCTCCATGCTGGAAAGTTCTGCACACACACGGGCTCGGAGACTGGAATTGAGGTCAATCACATTCGGGATGCCCACCCCCGCAAGAGCAAAATCCTTCTGCAGCAAGTGCCTCATTTCCTGTTAGGACTGTGGGTCCTCTTGCAGCACTGGTGGAGGGGCCAGGCTCCCATCCTGTTTGTTTAGAAAGCTTTAACAATGGGCTTTTGGGGAAGGAGGGACTGCGCAAAGGCTCCGGATGAGTCGAGGCGCAGGTGATACCACTTGAATAATGCATGCCCACTTTGTGTGTGTGCCTGACTCGGGCTGGAATGCCGGGAATGCGGTGCCTTTGAAGCCCCTGCTCGGAGCAGTGCTGGTGACAGCCTGAGAGTCCAGATAAGATCTGAGCCCTGCCCCCTCCCTCCTGCCTCCTCGCTCAGGAGTCTGCCCCATTTCCCCTTTTGCATTTAAAATAAGCATTGTGACAGCATCCCAGCCTCTGAGAGAGAAAGAGAGAGCTTGTCAACAACAGGGCTCCTTTTGTGTGGCTCCACTTCCCTTTCTGGGTAGCCCCACCCTGGTTTAGGGCCTTCTCAAGACCATTGTTGGTACAGCAAAGGGAGCCTCCCAAATGACTGTCTTAGCACTGGCAACCCCCACCCCCACCACAAGCACTTCTACAGGGAAGCAGCCAATAGGGTCCATCAGTCAACATACAGACTCCAGTTCCACTTCAGCCTCCAAGGTGCACTGCTGAGCCTCTGGACACTACTTAAAGCTTCATGACAGTTGTATATGCCAGACCAAAGCCCGCCTGGGCAGGCTTCTCCGTTACCTCAGCTCGAAGCCAACCTTCTTAGCTTAGACAGTGACACTTTATAACAGTTCTGCTCTGCTCTGAGTCTCCCAGAACACAACACCTCTGTCTGGCTTGATCCTCCGTATCTATGTCCCACAAAGGTTCTATCAACCCCCACAGTAATCCATATTAGCATTGATGCTTCTATTCCAAGCCCATTGTCTACATCCCTTGATTCAATCGGAAGAACACCTTGATATAGATCATCTACTCTCGTCCTGTAGAAAACCACACTGAGCTTCCAGGTAATAAAAGTGATCCTTGCAAGGCCACCAAGCTGCCAAATCAAGAAACTACTCAGACACAGATCTGTCACTTACTATAGCACACTAACAAACCTGAAATTTAACTTAAAGACGACCTAGGTTTCCGGCAGTGCAAACAGGGTCATATTTGAAATAATTTAAAGCGAACTCTCCTATCTTCAAAATTCCACCTCTTTCTTCTCTTGCCCAAGCTGGGATCTCTTTCACACCAGGACACAAGGAAGCTGGATCACCCTTATTCTTCATCCAGGCAGCCTGAGCCTCCCTGAGGCACATCAGGCTCCTTGCTTAGCTGAGGCTGCAGCATCAACCACAAGGATTGTCACCAACAGCTATATGTGTGTACACTTTTACTATACCATGAATATACTTAATGATGCATCACTAAATGTATATATATACACACACACACACTACACACATGCATACTTCTGGCTCATTACTAAAGTGCCTACTGTGTAAGCATGGGGATATGAACATGATCCCTCACATCTACATAAAAGACATGTGCACAGTGGCACATGCCTGTATTTACAGTGCTGGGGAAGCAGAGATGGGAGGATCCCTGGAGAAGGCTGCCAAGTAATTGAGCAAAATTGGTGAGCTTCTGGTTCTATGAGAAACAAATGAGGTGCAGACAACTTGTAACAATTTTGAGCTCCACATACACACACACATACATACACACGTATACACACACATACACATATGTACACATACAAAAACACACATACACACAGGCACACACTCACACACATACATTCACACATACTCATATATATACACACCCACACATGCACACACACATATATACACACACTCACACACACAGACACACACAAATGACTGAACTCATCCACAACATTTTATAAAATCACTTAAGGTATAAACATGTAAAATGCAACACACAGCCAGTGGAACTCAGTTTAGAGGTAGGAACTTCCAGCTTCTCCACTGCCCAGTGCCTTCCCTCAGTCTTCCACAGAGCACAGGCTTCCAGCCCCACTGCTCAGCACACTCCTGTTTTCACTAACACTTTATGCCTTGTTTGGATTCCTATAAATTACTGTTCGGGGTTGCTCATTCTGAGGTTTATGTAAATGGGTTACTAGGAATGAACTCTCCTGATGAAGTGTGCTGCTGCTCACTGGTTCAAGCTTGCCGGTCTTCTTGGCTCACTGCTACTTTGCTGAAACTCACCTGTGTTGTTATCGGAGCCTGCGCTAGGCTTGTTTTCAAAGCTGAACAATACTGGACTGTGGGACTCTGCCAGGCTGTGCGTACATATTCTGCTCTGGGTGTACATTTCCAGTGTTTTGCTGTGACAAGCTCCCCTGTGCTGATTCCTCTCCCTTCCCGTCTCCAGATGCAGGAGATTCTCCAGGGTGGGCACCTGAGAGAGGCAGTGCTGGCACGGGGAGCACGTGCGCTCTCAATGTCACTAGATAATGGCAAATTGTTTTGCAAAGTGATTGTACCAATTTGTACCCTCGTGAGAACTCTAAGAGCGAATCCCCTGCTCCTTGCTGTTGCCAAAACGTATTATTGCTGGGTATTATCATTTTTGCCCATATGGTAAGTAGGAAACAGGAGCTCATCATGGCTTTAATTTACGTTTCCCTGCTCCTCAGTGAGCCACACACCCTCCCTCTGTTGTTGGCCAACAGACCTCCTGCTTTGTGAGTTGCCTGTTCAAATATTTTACCTACTCTTCTATTTGATCATTCATGGTTTTTTCAATTGTATTTATTAGTAGTGTGTGTGTATGTGCGTGCATGTGTATCTGCTTGTATAGAGGACAAAAGACAACTTTTCATAGTCTGTTCTTTCCTTTCACTGAGTGCTCCAGGGATCAAACTCTGCTGGTCAGCTTGACAGCAAGCTCCTCTCGCCATGGAGCCATCTCAACAGCCCTAAGGCATTTGTATTTTCTTGTAGCTGCATAGGAGTTTACCTTGCTTGATACTATTTCCCCTTATGTACTTTATGCTGTTTCCATCTGAAAGCTCATGATTCCCTTTATTTGGTTATCTTTAGAACCATTGATGTTTTTAACTCTGTGTCTTTAGTCTTTTTAAAATAACTCTCTTTTGTTTTGTTTTCTTTGTATGCAGACTTTATTTTAAATATTTGTCAAGGTGCCATTACAGCTTCTCAGGATGAGAGAAGTGTCACCCTCTACAGAATCTTAGGAACGTGTACCGAAGTCCACAGCAACTCTTTAGCTGAAGATGGCTGCTGAGCAGAGCTAGATAGGGTTCAGGCAGGGAGAAGGAAGCGACTGCTCCCTGAGTCAGCATCAGCTCCCATTGGGACAGTGTCTTATGGTGGACACAGACCTCACTCAGTCTTTGGGCAGCCTGGATGCATAGGAATTGCATTTACTTGACCACATTAAAGCCAAGGTCTCTTTAAGTCTATGTTATTCAAGTTCCTGGCCAGACAAACTCCTGCAGTAAAGAATCCCAAGTACATTCTGAGTGGTGGCTACAGTAGGTACTGTAGAAGTGGTCTCCCACACAGTCGGGATCCCCAGGGCCTAATGGGTAGGGCTGGGCCAGCAGCTGTCATTGTGACCCCACTGAAAGCCATGGCAAAGCGTCCCAATTCCATCTATATGTATGTATGTATGTATGTATGTATGTATGTATATAAAAATATACATGTATACAATATATCCTGATCATATCTACCTTTCACTACCTCTAATTCCTCCCAGAATCCCCCATCACCTCTCCACTCAACTTCATGTCCTCCTTTTGTAGTGTCTGTCTCTCTGTCTGTCTGTCTATCTATCATCTACTTATTTTAACCCACTGAATCTGATTCATGCAGCCTGTGTACACATGAGCATGGTGGCATTGTCCACTGCAGCATGAAGAACCTACCAGTGGCCCCACTCTTAAAGAAATGGCTCTCCCTTTCCCAGCAGCCATCACTGGCCAATAGCTCCTCAGCCAGGGGGTGGCCTTGGGCTGCCCTCCCCAATCCATGCTGGAATTTTAGATGAATTGACCTTCTGTAGATCTTGAGTGTGGAACCACAGCTGCTGTGAGTTTGTGTGTGTGACATCATGTCACGTCCCTAGGCCAGCATTCCATAAGGCTCTTCACCATCTCCCAGCTCTTCCTGTCTTCCTACCTCTCTTCCAGTGGGCTATTGGCGGGCTGTGTGTGCATTTAGGGAAAGGTTAGTAGCATGTATGGGAAATGACAATAAAGGAAATGAATACTGGGGGAAGAAGGTTCGAAGCAGGTAGCAGGGGGAGAAATGAGAGTCAGGGTGGGGGTTAACCAAAATAAAGTGCATGAAGAAGCCACTTGAAAACCAATGATCTTGTAATACATGTTTAAAAATATAATTATAGGGAACAATAGACCATATGTGATATGAAATAATGTGATGGGTAATAGGAGGTAAAAGTTTAAGAATGAAAACAGGGGGTGAGAGAATCAATAGACCAATAGATCAATAGATTGATCAATTAATAAATGATACATAGATAGATGGATGGATGCATAGATAGATAGATAGATAGATAGATAGATAGATAGATGATAGGATGATAGATAGGTGATAGTGATAGACAGGTAGACAGACAGAGAAATAGATAGACAGACAAGCAGACAGACAAGTAGACAGATGATAGATTAATCAACAAATAGAGAAATAAAGAGATAGAGAGATGACAGATGATAGAGAGAGATAGACAGGTACATAGACAGACAATTGGATGATAGATAAAAAGAAAGACAGATAAGCAGAGTTAGATGATAGAGCGATAGATAGGCAGATAGATAGATAGATAGATAGATAGATAGATAGATAGATAGATAGATAGATGAAAAGAGTTTGAACAAGACTAAACAATGTGCTCCCAAAAGACTAAGATTTTTAAATGAAAATCTCAGTACCACATATTAAGATTTCTTGTTAGAAAGATCCAAAAGACATCTAAATCAACATAGGTCATTGTCATTGCTATTGCTCCCCCATCCTAACTAGATGGCAAAAGATGCCATCTTCATCTTGCTGAAGATACACACATTTTAATTGCAGATCATTGAGATTAATTGTGAACTGATCAGGAAATTCTTTCCCTGGTGGCTAGCTTTCAGAATGCTGGACAGTGCTATATAAGCTGCTGGGTGAGGAAAGGTATCAATAATTGTATCCAGCACAGGAGCCTGCTTGCTGCTATACTGACCTGACACACGAGTGGGCATAGTGGCACAATAGCGGCATTGCTGTTATGAGAACAACTAACCATTCTATCAATGCAACTTGAGACCTACTCCATGGGAGGCGATTCATTCCTAGAGCTGTGTGCACATGGTCAGAGCCCATAGCCAGGGCGGTCATGGGCCCTAGGGGATGATCTACTGATCTATTCTGAATGTTTCCATTGTTAAGCTGCCCTTTAAATATTTACATCTATATGCATAGCTTTGTGCTGGTCCCAACCTTAATTAGAAAAGCGTCTTGTTGCAGTGGGCATTGGTTAATGAAGAGACACATTACTGTTCAAAAATGCTGAAAATTAGTGGCTGTGCGTATTCAGCTATAGCTGGGACATCTGTATTAATGCTTCTCTTTAAGAATGTTGTGCCTCATTTAACGAGTTACTCTTCATTCACATTCATTAACGCCATCCTACAGAATCTTCTATCGCTTTTATTATTGCCTTTTTTAGGTCTTTTTCACATATAATTCATTATTGTGTACACTGTTCTCTAGAGTCTGTTTTTTCCATATAGATAGTATACCATCTTTTACTATGAATTGCAAAGTTCGTTCACTTGTCACTGAATGGTAATGACATGTCTACTCTGCAGTTAAACATGGCCTTCTTTTTTGCTTTCTCTCTCTCTCTCTCTCTCTCTCTCTCTCTCTCTCTCTCTCTCTCTCTCTTTCTCTCTCCCGCTCTCTCTCCCCTTTCTCTCACATTATGGACTCTGATGGCTTCACTGGTATAGGTGTTGAACAGAGTGATATCACACTGTTGTAATTACTACCCCATACTGGCTGTTGATATTTATTCAAGTCTCCAGCCAACCTTGTTCTTCTAATCTGATAGATGCTCCCTTTTCCTGTCATTTTCAATTACACATAAATCACAGAATCTGCCTCATAATTTTAGCACACTCACATGCCCATGTAGCCTATTAGGAAAAGCATTTGAGATACAGGAAATGTAGTGATCAATGTATGGAGAATGGCCACAATACTGACAATTGTGTGATGATATCAATCAATTACCCACACATCTGTGATCTCTCAGTTCCTACAGATTGTTTAAAATTGCTCTGCTTTCTATATGTATATAAGACTTGACCTGCCAGCTTTCTCTTCTGGCTTGCATGCCGTGCCTTCCCCATCATTATGGACCCCAGCTCTCTAGAACCGTAAGTCAAATCAACTCTTCTTTAAGCTGCTTTGGCCATTATATTTTCTCATGGAAACAGGAAAGTAGTTGATTCCTTCTTCACATTTGTTCAATTGGGCAAAGCGTGTATATTAAAGGGTTACTGTCCTAGGACTCATAAGAATTTTGAGTACAGTGATAAAATAGTCCAAAATATATGTGACACAATAAAAGTAATGTCTAATTCAGATCCTTAAAAGATTATCCTATTAAGGAAATGGTGAGCTCATTCTCACAAACAATCAATGTGCCATCTCCAAAGATGAACAGTGTATCAAGAAGCTGTAGAGTCCCTTACCATGTAAGTCAGGATCCGTGGGCAGCCTTAGCTTGCTCTGTGTTAGTCTTTAGGCTACCCTTGAAAGGAGTAGGGGCTTCAGTTCCTTCCTCTGTCTCATTTATACCCTGGGCCATAAAGAAAGCAGTTTAACTGCCATGCTATCAGAAGGAAACGCTGCCTCACTGTACTGGCTGGTGTTGTGTGTCAACTTGACACAAGCTGGAGTTATCACTGGAGTTATCACAGAGAAGGGAACCTCCCTTGAGGAAGTGCCTCCATGAGATCCAGCTGTAAGGCATTTTCTCAATTAGTGATCAAGAGGGGAGGGCCCATTGTGGATGGTGCTACCCTGGGGTTGGTAGTCCTGGGTTTTATAAGAAAGCAAACTGAGCAAGGCAGAGGAAACAAGCCAGTAAGGAGCATCCCTCCATGGCCTCTGCATCAGCTCCTGCTTCCTGACTTGCTTCAGTTCCAGTCCTGACTTCCTCTGGTGATGAACAGCAATGTGGAAGTGTAAGCTGAATAAATCCTTTCCTCTCCAACTTGCTTCTTGGTCATGATGTTTTGTGCAGGAATACAAACCCTGATTAAGACACTCAACAAAGTTCTGAATGTGGGTCCAACTGAGCACAGACTGGGACACAGAAACTATGAGATCAGAAGAACATTTCTACTTTATAAGTTGATTAGCACAAGTATTGGTAGTGATGGAAGAGTGATACTGACCCAGATGGGGAGATAATGAGCCCTGTTGAAGTCATGTAGAAGTCATGTGGGTGTCTTTGTTTTTTTTTTCTTGTTGCTGTGATAAACTATTCTGAAGAAGCCCTCTTAAGGGAAAGGAGTTTATTTGGGCTCACAGTTTAAGGGTGTCATTTAATGTAGTACACATGTTAGTAAACTTTCTGTTATCATGATAAAATATTGTGACCAAAAGGAAATAACAGAAGAAGGGGTTTATTTGGCTGATAGGTTGAAAGGATAAGAATCCATTATGGCGGAGAAGCATGGTAGCAAGTGGCAGGCATGGTGGTCTGAGCTGGAAGCTAAGCCCTCACATTCACAGTTGCAAACTTAAAGCAGAGAAGTTGAACTATAAGTATAATGGAGCTTTCAACTCTCAAAGCCCATCCCCAGTGACATACTTCCTCCAGCCAGGCTGTACCTCCTCAACCTCCCCAAACAAGGCGACCAAGTGTTCACATATGTAAGTCTATGAGGGATATTTCTCATTCAAACCACCACAGTGAGAAGTCAAGGCAGCAGAAACCAGGGGCTTGAAGTAGTTATTCACATCAGACCCACATTCAGGAAGAAGAAAGCAATACCTGCTGCTGCTCAGCCCCTTTCCCATCTACACAGTCCAGCATCCCAGCCAGGGAATGGTGCCGCCCATAGTGTCCAGAGCAACTAGACAGTGAGGAAAGGCGATATAACGCCAAAGCCTATACCCAATAACATGCTGCCTACAACAAACCTTTACCTCTTAAAGGTATTATGACTTCCTTGAACAAGGTATCAACTGGAGACTGGAGTATTCAGTACGTGGTCCTATGGGGGACATTTCTCATTCAAAGCACCACAGCTGAGTGGGAGAACCATCTTATCCAGAACTGATTTCTGAGTGCTATTATATTCTCTGGTAATCTGTGTTTATATCCATAAGGGAGTGGTCCTGTAATCACATGGTCTTTGTGGGTTACTCCAACCACAAAATTTGTAGAAGTATGTTCTCTTCTATTTGATAATCTGCAACATATGTGTGAAGTTGAATTATTTATGACTTTACTTGTTAGTGGAATCTACTAGTTAAGCCACTGGGGCTCAACTATCTTTGCTGGGCATTTGTTTAAAATCTGATTGTGTTCTCTTACTCATGATGAGGCTGCTCAAATTTTCTTTTTTATTCTTAAGTCCATTTCAGTCTTTGGGGGAGGCAGAGATGACTCAGTTGTTTGGGGTAGATGCCTGCACTGCAGAGTTTAGGGTTCAGTTCCAAATATCACCAATATAGTAGATCACAACCTTCTGTAATTCCAGTTCCAGAAGATCTGACACACTCCTCTGGTCCCTGCTGGCACTCTACATGGTACTCACACATACATGTAGTATGTACACTTAAACACACAAAATAAAACTAAATAACTCTTTAATTTTAATCATTTTCAAAATAAGTTATAATTCTTTCTAAATTCTAGAATTTATGAGTTTCACAATATCTTCTTATCATTCAGAAATTTTCACCATGAAAATGATATTTCCTCTCTTAGGTTTTCCTTTGCCATTTTCTTACCTAAATTCTACATCTTCACATTTTTTTCAATTTTTATTAATATACAATATATAAATACAAAAACATTTCTTTCATTGTACTATCTTGGGTTCGTGTGGCTCTTAACCCTTTCCTTTCTTCTCTTGTAGTAGAACACTCTAAGAATGTAAACTAAGAATTATTGTATAACTACATACATTTTTATGTTCTTTTAATCATTCCCCTTTAAGTACTTATATGTTCAACTATATATAAAAGTATATCGCTAAATCCAGGCATGGTGGTGTGTGCCTATAATTCTAGAGCTTGAGAACTTAAAACAGAAAAAATTGCTGTTATAGTATGAAGCCTGCTGAGAAATAAATAAATAAAGAGTAAAGCCTGCATGCCTATAAGCTCATAGACAGTGATTTTTTCCAGATACATTCTTGATACTGATGATAATTTCTTTTCATTTGGGTCAAAGTTTGAAGCCTGAATCAAGTTCCCTCTTATTCTAGCATGTTGTCAGCTTTCTCTATGTTCTGTGTGCTTGAAAAGAACTTGGTTACACAATGGTTGGCTCTAGCATCCTATATGAGACCAATGGTTCAATAAAAATAACATTTTTATATACATAGAAATATTATTCATAAGTTAATAATCTTTTTTTTTTTTTTTTTGGTTTTTGTTTTTGGAGACAAGGTTTCTCTGTGTAGCCCCGGCTGTCCTGGAACTCACTCTGTAGACCAGGCTGACCCCAAACTCAGAAATCCATCTGCCTCTGCCTCCCAAGTGCTGGGTTAAAGGCATGCACCACCACTGCCTGGCTATCCACTAATATTCTTAATACTTTACAAACTAATGTTAATACTTTACAAACAGAACTTTAGTGTTTTCCCCATTTTATGAGGCAAGTGCAGGATGCTTCCCAGACTGTCGGAAAGTGCCAGAGCCAACATCTAAACTTTCCAAACCTTCTCTCCACCATCCAACTTCTTCTACTTCACTCCCTTTCAAATTCATGGCCTTGCCTTCTTTAGTAAGATATTGATAGGTGGATGGACAGCTGGATGGATGGATGGACGGATGGACGGATGGACGGATGGATGGATGGACAGGTGGACGGGTGGGTGGATGGATGGATGGATGGATGGATGGATGGATGGATGGACAGATGGACAGATGGATGGATAGACAGGTAATGGAGCAAGCATTTTGAGTCTCTTTAGTGTTGCTCACACGTAAGTATGTGCTAAAGTTGACCACTTAGAATTGGCTAATCTGACAGACAGATTATCCCTAGAAAAACTGATTCACCCTCATTGATTGCCTGAATCTCTTCATCTATGAGAAGAGAATGTGAGATTTCTCCCATAAATACTACATGTGTATGAAATTCTCTGAAAAGAAATATTTTAAAGAAAACCAAAAGAAAGACTTGTTTTCTATATGGAGCCTATTCAAAATATCCTGCTGTAATTATGATAGTGATAGGCTTGTCAATCTCTGCTTGAGGTTGTTGTTGAGGTGGATAGATGTTGAGATTATCATCATGGATGACATTGCTTCCGGAGCCTGCGACTGTTGGAAGGATACCTCTGTTCTTTAAGGTTATTTCTCATTAGTCTATCGCCTGCTTCCTTTGAGACAGTAAAACCTACAAACATCTCTCCGCATCCACTTCCTCTCTAGTTCCTTGTTCCTGTATTGTAGAAAGTTATGTATGCTGAGCTCTATTTTTCATTCATTCTGAAAGTACATGAACCACTTAATAGTATCCATTAAGTCTAATCCATGTTTGTTGTAGTTGTTTAGTTTATAAAGACAATATCTCATGTAGCCTTGGGTGGCCTTGAACTGACGTGGCCAGGGATGACCTTAAATTTCTAACCCTCTTGGCTCAGCTTCCCAAATGCTGGGACTGCAAAAATGTACTACATCACTTTATTGTTATGTCTGTATTTTATTAGCTCATTTATAATGTCTGTGTGTGGTGCATGCATGTGTATGCTTTGGGGGTGGAGATAACCTCTCTATTTCTCTTCAGCTCTCTCTATCTCGCTCTCTCTCTTCTCTCCCTCTCACTCTCTCCTCTCTACCTCTCTACCTCTTTACCTCTCTTCTCTCTACCTCTCTACCTCTCTCACTCTCTTGCTCTCTTTGTGAGTAGGCTACAAGTTGTTACTAAGTTCTTCCTCTGTTTTCCACATCATTTTTGAGACAGTGTCACTCACTGACTAAGAATTCACTGTTTTGACTACACTAGCTGGCCAGCAAGCCCCCAGGATCTACCTTCAGAACTAAGGTCAAAGATACACCCCAGCATGCCACCACTTTCCAGCATCTACATGGGTTCTGGGGGTCTGAACTCCACTTCATGCTTACATGACAAACACTTTACCATTGAGCCATGTTTCGGGCCCTATATTTAATTAATTTTTGTATCAAAGTACTTTGTAGGTTCTAATAACCCATCTTCTCTTCATCAACCTCATCTCTTACTTTTTCTCTGACTCTTTGACATTTGGGCTTTTTCTCTTTCTGACTTGGAACATCGCAAACATTTTTTTCCTTCTTCCCTTTAATGGCTGTGAAGTGAGAAGGTTCACCCACAGTTTAGCATTGAGTAGAACTCCCTGGCATCTGTCCATCTCTCCTTCCCTCCCAGTCAGCACCAGTCCTCAGGAAAATTAGCTCGAGTGTTTCCTCTTGACTTCAGAGTCTCATTGTTGGTTTATTTTTTATATTTTAAACGTGGTCCATATCTGATGTTGTTCCCTGTGTAGTTACTGTTTTACACCATCAGAAACTCCTTCATCCCATCACAATGGCTCTGAGATTCAAGTTTTCCATCTGGACTGACTTGACTCTTCCCGAAGGAAGGATTGTCTTTAGAGAGGGTCTGACGGTGATCAAACTCTCTCTCTCTCTCTCTCTCTCTCTCTCTCTCTCTCTCTCTCTCTCTCTCTCTCTCTCTGTGTGTGTGTGTGTGTGTGTGTGTCTGTCTGTCTGTCTGTCTGTCTGTCTGTCTTTGTGTGTGTGTCTCTCTCTGTCTGCTCTGTCTGTCTCTGTGTGTGTTTGTGTGTGTGCACACATGTGCATGTGTGTGCATATGTGTGTGTGCATATGTGTGTGTGTATGTGTGTATTTTCTAAGGTATCTTAATTAATCTTCATCTTGAAAAACATAGTCACTAGAACACAAAAATTTTAATTTCTTAGTTGATTGTGAATTTGTTTCAGATTTATTTACTTGGTGTATGCCAATGTTTGGCCTGTATGTGTGTATATGAACTTGGGTTCTTTGAAAGAGCAGCACATATTTTTAACTGCTGATCCATCTCTCCAACCCCTGTTGATTTTTTTCAGTACCTGGTAGATAGTATTTGGTGCTTTCTATTCATGTTCTCTATACTTCCTAATTCTACAACAACTAAATTATTTTTCCACCTGCCTGTTTTAAAGTGTGTGTGTGTGTGTGTGTGTGTGTGTGTGTGTGTGTGT
>JADRCD010153229.1:0-12552 GCA_019843815.1 Montemys delectorum
TAGGGTAACTAGTTCATGCCTGTCCCGTGACTGCAGTTCCAAAATGGAAGTCTTTCCAATCCAGGCCCTTTCTTCCGTGTTTCATGTGTTGTTGAGCAGTTCCCCTGTTCTTCCAATAAAATAAAAAAATAAGTAAAATAATAAATAAATAAATAATAAAGACCCATAACAATTTTTTTCCAAAATGTTTTTTTTTCTTCATATCATCCAGTCATTCAGAAAATCTTTTGGTTGTACTTTATGACTCTGTACTTCTGCCCACTCTTTTCTCTGTGTGCCACAATTTGATAGTACTTAGAATAGTATTGTACAGTTTAGATATTAACAGACCCTTTGTGTCTAAGTCTGGGGAGAAGAAAATGGTGTCAGTTGGGCTATGGATGACCCAAGTCCGCCTTTTAACTTTGGTTGATATTATTGTGGTAGCTGAGTGTGGTGGGTGGGAGCAGGAAGGGGGTCAGGTAGAGGGAGGTGTTTGTGGCCCTTGTGTCCAGAAAATACAACTCAGCTTGGAGCTTGCTTTTTCTTGGGACTTTGTCTTCTTTGTTAGCTTTTGTTAAAGCTCTTCACCTAAGGGCTTGTGGGGAACCTTACTAGTGGCCTACTGTGGCTGTGGTTCTTCACACCAAGACTTTGAACGCCTCTGCGCCCTCCCAAATGCCCAGAAAGACAACGACTCAAGCCCTCGCTTGAGAATCACTGTTTTAGGTCCCAGAATGATTCTTTTTGAAAGCAACCCAGGTTGTGTTTAAGAAAGATAATCCAGGTTTCACTCTGGAGGAATTGGGCACTGAGATATTTTCGTATTAAATTCTATGGATGCTTGGGGATATTCCATACTTTAGGGATAATTTCTTGACCAATTCAGTAGCTGGAAGAGAGCTTCTGGGAAGAGATCATTGAAACCGCTGCCCAGGTGTGTGGTGGCTCGTGCTAATACCTCATCCAGCAGGAGGCAGAGGCAGGGGGATCTGGCTTGCAGGTCAGCTTGGGCCACAGAGTTGAGACCCTGTTTCAGAAAGAAGAGGGGTCCCTAGTAGTTTGCTTTCATTTCCCCCAAGAGCTTGTTCAGGGACACTGCCCTGTTGTTGTCAGGCTGCTAGTGTTTGACAAAATAACTGAATGCTTCTCATTTTGTTCTGATTCCTTAGGAGCGCCTTTTTACCCAAGTCAGCCAGTGTATCAGTCAGCACCCGTCATAGTGCCTGCGCAGCAGCAGCCCCCTCCAGCCAAGAGAGAGAAAAAAACTGTAAGACATCGTCACTGATTCGTCGTAAACAAGCATATCCAGTTATTACTCACCACAGTTACAACAGTGACTGCCATTTCTCCCTCTCCTTTCTATCTCCGCTCTCACGTCAGCCTAGAGGGTTTACATAGACACTTGGCTAGGACCTGCATACCCACGCCCTTAGTGTCACCTCTTCCCAGCTAGGCATGCTGCTCGGGTAAGCGCACCTCTGGCTCCTTTGGTGGAAGGAACTCTGGCTTATTTCTTAGATCCTGTCTCTGTTACTGCAGCCCTGAGCAAAATTAGGAACTGACACAAGGGAATAGTAGCACCAAATTATAAGGAGCCAGAATCTTAAAGAGTCACAAGGGGGCAGGCAGGGGAGAGACTTGGAAGAGAGAAGCACAAAGCAACACTTAGTAGTTAAGAGACCACTTCCCTCTGTCCAGGAAGCCACACCCAAGAGCCTAAGAGCACAATGACAGTGAACTGGAATTGTGAAACGTTTTGTAGAAGATGGCTTCCTGTGTCTTACCCAGCAGAATATAAGATTGTGATGCTGACGGTCAGCAGCAGTCCCAGATCCACACGAGCTGGGAGTGTGCGGTTGTCTGATGTGCACTGATCTAAGACGGAGTCTCGGACTCAGATTTGGTGCTTTGGCTAGAAACAAATGATTTAGGAACATGTCACAGTAAACAGAACACTCCCAACTCAGCATAACACAACTGGCAAGCAATGGAGCTTTAAAGTGTTTACTTGGTATGGTAAAGTTGATGAATGGTGTCCTGTAATGCAGGAGCAAATGGTGCTAACAGAAATAGATAGAGGGCGGCAGACATGACAGTCAGCAGTGATCCAAGAGGAGCTGGCTGTGGTGGTGCACGCTTGTTATCTGAGCATGGGGAGGCTGAGCCAGGAGGATTAACACAACTTCCAGAGCTGCCTGGGCTACAGAATGAGTTCAGGGCCAGCCTTAGCTACATTGAAAGACAGTTTGAAAACAAACAAATGGGCTGATAATGAACAGCTTCCTCGTAGCCTTCCAGATAGCCTGATGTTTTTTGATAGTGAATTCTCTGAAGTTCTCAAGAAAGCAGTTAGCTTATTAAGCTGTGCGGGGGGGAATGGACATGGTCCAGCTCTGAGCTCCTGAACCCTGGGATTCCATCCTCATCATAGCACTGTTCTCTTTGACCTTGTAAGCATCAGGAACCACTGACTGTCCAAAGAGGAAGCAGGGGCACTGTGCTATGTGTCACTGTCTAACTTAGCAGTGAGCTTGGCCATCCTCTGGCAGTACATTTAGATCTGTCTCATCCTTCCTAATGGTACTTTGATAATTTAACTATAAAGGTTAGGATAGTATTGAGCTGTTCTGTTCTCATTTGGCCTGTATGATGTATCTGTGCCTTTACTCAGAAAAAGCAACAGTATAGTCAGTGTTCTTACAGAAGTGCGCACAGTGCACAGAGTGCACTACAGCCAGATAAAGTCTCACTATGATAAAACAAATGTGCATCTTTATTTTCTGAACTTCGCCATTAGAGCATTGAAAACTTACTCAGGCACTTTGTTATTCTTAGGCCATCTCTGACTCTCGTTGCTATTAAGAACTCTGAGTAAAATCAATGTATTTGGCAGTCTTACACAAGCATAAATGGTTTCCTTCTTTGACCTAGAAATTGAACCTGTTCAATCCTGCTTTCTTTGCCATTACAGTTATTGTCACAGCTTGTTGCTTACATGTTTTGGAATGACCGTGTATGGCTCTGTGATTAAAATGGAAATTAACAAATTTGATAATTATCTGTGTATACCTTTAATTCACCGTCCAAATCTAGTACACAGACACCATATTTACATTTACCATTTTATTTAACATTGTAGATAAGAATTCGAGATCCAAATCAGGGAGGTAAAGACATAACAGAAGAGATTATGTCTGGAGGTGGCAGCAGAAATCCTACCCCACCTATAGGAAGACCTGCATCCACACCCACTCCTCCTCAGGTAAGTAGAGTGAGCATGGCAGTGGGCGCTGGGCACTCATTCATTGACTTCCTTGCTCTCTTCCATAGCCACTCTCTGTACTTTCCACTCTGTCAGCTGTCCAGAGCCTGAGTATCTAAGGATGCTCAGACACACATGGTCCGGAGCCTGAGCATCTAAGGATGCTTAGACACACACAGAGTTCTCTTTACAAGTTGCTTTAAGGTTTTTTTGGTGATGCTTCTGTGGGTTGGCTTCCCATTCAGAGCACAGATGCTACCGCACTTGCTAGTGAACCGTTGCATGATTTCCAAAGGAGCTTTGTTCCTTGGAAACCACCCCATTGAAAGAGTAGTTGTGAGTTCACTGAGGAGCTGTAGGAGGAAGTGCTGTACTAGAGGGTGCTGTGGACAGTGAGGATGTAAGCGTTGTGGCAGGCGTGATGCTTGAGAACTTGCCTCTGTTAAGAGTCTGTGGATGGAGCCCATTCAGGACCTACACAGCTGTGCTTCCTGTGTGGACTGTGTCACCTCTACTTATTTATACAACTGCTCTGTGAGTTTTGTCAGGACTGAACGGGTAAAGTACGTGGCTGTGGTCTGAGAAGAAATCGAAGAGTCCCAAGATGAGCTGAGCTTGAGCAAACTGACTCGTGATATGAAATTGGTTTCCCAAATGTGAAGCTTTTTCCTTTGTTCCTGGGTGACTTTCCACCTCAGTCAGCCACCTGGAGTCCAGCAGACAGAAGGTTAGGGTAGTTTGTCTCCTATGCTGAAAGGTGAGGCCCCAGAGCCAGTTTACAAATGAGCATTATAACAGAGGTGAGACATGTCGAGGTAGTGGACCACTGACTTGGTTATTGTCCCAGAGCCCTCGTAAGCCTGTGACTTGTTGGCTTAAGTGGGCTGTGTTGTAATGTGTATCTCCCTCGAGAGTGATGGTCTTCTCTATTGCAGTCCCCATTACAAAGAAGAGTATATGACCACCTCGGTTAGAGGGTTTCAAGGTTGTTACGTTTTTAAGTCTGAATGATTAAGAGTGTGGTTTTGTCTCTAGAATTGAACATGCAAGAGGGATAGGTTCTCATCTAAAATGACCTACATACATGGTCTACTGACAGCCTGGTATAATTCTAGACATAGGCGGCCTCTCAGATGGCCAGGTGTGTGCTTATAGCAGAATTTGCAGTTGGTTGGTCAGGACATGCATACTTTAGTCTATTTTCAAACATCAGTTAAGATAGGGTGTAGCTGACAACTTTAAATTCTCACCTTGAAAATCTGTATCTTTCTGCATTTAAATTCTCTATATGGTGTATCTGGTTGAGTTTTTGTTGTTTTGTTTAGTTTTTTTTTAAGCATTTATTTTTCATCGTGTGTGTGTGTGTGTGTGTGTGTGTGTGTGTGTGTGTGTGTGTGTGTATGTCTGATATGTACGGGTGTCCTTAGAGGCCAGAGGGTGTGTCCCCCTGGAGATGGAGTTACTATGGCTGTTGTCAGCTGCCTGGTGTGGGTGCTGGGAACCTGACTGCATCCTCTTGAAGAACAGTAAGTGCTTTTACTAGTGGAGCTCTCTCCACCCACCCTGTCCCTGTCCTTGGATCTTGCAAGTGTGACTGTGCTTTTCCAGCTTTTCCTCAGGCCTCACCCTCCCCTGGGACCGTGGGGACAGACACAAGCTTGGTGTCATATGGTAACAGCTCAGAGACAGTGACTGTAGTCGAGTGCTCCTTCTTGAGCATTGTCTCTCTTGTGTTCTTAAGTGCCTTACTGAGCAACATACATTTGAATCCATCCATATAACTCTTGTCTTTGTGTATGCGTGAAGTTTATGGGATGGATCATAGATTTTTAATTGATGAGTCTAATTTTCCTTGTAAAGCCAACAGGACAAGCATTACAGCTCCTGTCTTAATTTCTGGATGTCATGGGAAGCTGTGCACATAGACGGGCTGACTGTGGTGAAGAGAGATTATGTCGTGCCAAAAAATACTGAGTCTCTTCTTTTCCTTAAGGCTGCAGGGTCTGAACATTGGCCCTGAATTCTCTTACTAGAAAGCTCTCAGCACTGGGCCTGTAATATACATTTGCAACTGGGACATAATCCTGGATTCACCTGTTGTTGTTGTTGTTGTTGTTGTTGTTGTTGTTGTTGTTTGCTGTCTGAGACAGGGTCTCACTATGTAGCTCTGGCTTTCTTTCACTTTCTAGACGAGGCTGGCCAGAACTCACAGAAAGTGTCTGCCTCTTTGCCTCCTGAGATCTGAGATTAAAGGTGTGGGCTACCCCCACTCAGCCTGCCAGTACATCTTGAGTAGCTTTCTAGTTTAAGAACTGCTATGAGGACAGCCTTCTCTGTTGGAGTCTTAGGCCAGGAGTCTTTTTGTTCTCATGATGTGCCTGCTTTTGTTTCCAGTTATTGAGAAGTCTGGGTCCTTTTCTGCTCTGTCCAGAATAAAAGTGTAGGTAGATGAGCTGGTTTTGGCAGCCGTTTCCCTGGGTGTTTGAGAGTAGGTGGTGCCCTCAAGTGGTAGCAGTCTTCATGTAAGCCTTGGAAGTGGAATTCCTAGCTCCTTAGCAGCAGTGTTAACAACTCTGGGTTTTAAAGACCTAACCGTTCTGTCGTTCTGTCTGTACCCAGGCTCCACAGTCTCTATCGCATGGCCATCGGCAGTTTCTATCCTTCACACTCGGCCTCTGCCCTCCCCTGCCATCTTTCTTTTACCTTTTCTGCCCTGGCTGTTCTTAAACCATCCAGCTTCTTTTTCATTTGCTGCCAAGCAGCCACTGGCTGCCACGCCTCACCTATTCTGCTGCGCTCTCTGCCCCCTGATCACCTGAGGTTGACATTCCTACTGACTCTGCCATTGAAGACACTTTGATGCCTATTTTTTCCTTGGGAGCTTAGCCCATACAGCTGAAAGTAGGCAAGGCACAACTTCTTCAGCCTTTTATTGGACCTGGTGTCACAATACCAGGAGGGATGACACTTGACAGCATCTCCCTGCTCAGTACTTGAGCCTCAAACTTGAGTGTGCATTTGTAGCCAGATAAGAGGTATTTGAGTCCATCCCAACTCACCTCGCATGCAAGCCAAGTGTTATTAGGCTTGCCTCCTTAACCTCACTTACAGCGTAGTGGCCTTTCTGCTGGGTCAACAAGTGAGGTGTTCCCTTTGTGTCCCAGATGGGAACAAGTACAGGATCATCTGGAGTCCATCAAGGTCTGTGCTAGCACAAACTGACAGGTGGAGCTGACTTGGTCGCCTGTGTGTTCAAGAGCATCTCTGGAATGTTTCAAATGGCCATTGCTGGTATGCAGCCCTTTAGTTTAAGGTAGCCAGGATAGCTCTTACTCAGGGAATCTGCTGTTGTCCCCATAGTGTCTCCGCATAATTACCAGGAGTGCTCCCAACAAGAGAGCTCTTAACTACTTACTCCCAAGGGTGACTTTAACTTGTTTTCGTGTTCTTTTCGGAAATAAGGTGGCATTATGGGGCCCTGGCTGAGCTCAAACTGATGGCAACTCTTCTGCCCAGCCTCCTGAGGTTAGAATGGCAGACATGTAGCACTATACTTACAACAAATTATAACTGCTTTAACCCTGCTCAGCATCTGACCAGAACTTCATGGCAGATGGGACCCCATTACTTAACTCCTCTTAAGTCCCACACAGTTGCTTGTGCTTCCATAGCAAAGCCAACTGCTGGCATCAAGGCTGTCCATGCTTCTGTTCAGGGGATTGTATAGCATAGACTCCACAGTGGCAGAAGAGACCTAGCACTAGTGGGTTAGGTGAGGCCATATTAGAGAGCCCTGGGAGTTCGAGAAGGGGGTACAGACAGACACCTCACAATCAGCTTCACTGTTTGCGGGTCAGCAGAGTAAGGAGGTTAACCCACAATAACTGAACCAAAACATACATTGCTCATGATCTTGTGGGAATCAGGGCCAGAGGGGCTGAGAGGGGAAGAAAGACGGGAGTGAAAGAACTGGACAGTGCCTTCTGTGTGGCCCGCGAGTATTCTCTGTCAGGCACTGTAGTAGTCTCACCATAGGCTCCAGTGGGGAGTAAAGATGATTCTGGTGAAGCAGGCAGGTCTTTTTTTGTCTCGGGTATGCTGTCATTGTCATGGATGTGTGATGGCTTTTCTGACAGTGGGATTCATAAACAGCCACACATGGCACTTTAATTGGGCTGAGCTGAAGGAGCCTGCATGGAACTCGTGGCAGGCCTGAGTCACTGATGCTGCCTGAGTCAGAGATGGCTGCTGAGAGTTCATTGAGGAGAACGACCTTGGGGTCCACATGATGAAAATATGAGGGCAAAGGGAATGTTTACTATTGCTGTCTGCCCTAAGAGTCAGTGGAACTACAGGCCATCTTCCTTAGTAAGTTTTTAAATGACCTCTATGTGACTCTTACAAATGTTATTTTGTATCACACACATAGAAAGTGTGCTTCCTGTGACCATGGGCCCCACCATGCGGTCCTTGTGCTTGAGTACAGCTTTATGCACTAGTGTTACAGAAGGAGTGCTTCTCACAAAGGTTCTAAGAGAGCAGCCTACCCGGTTTAACTCCTAAATGTTCTTATTTCCCCCTTTTCTCCCAGTAGCAAGTCCTTTGGCCATTGGTGGTGGTGTTAGTGACCAAGAGACGTCTCTGTCCTCAGAACTAGCAGCTGCATAGCGCCTGGCCTCTGGAAAGAGACAGAAGAGACTAGATAGGTAGCCTTTTCAAGTGTCCATGTGGAGTGGACCGTTGTGCATTGTATCATGTGTGGTGCGAGTGTAGAGCAGAAGGTGTTGGATCCCCTGCACTGGGAGCTACACAGATGGTTGTGAGCTACCATGTGGGTGCTGGGAATTGAACCTGGATCCTCTATAATAGCAAGAAGTCCTCTTAAGTTCTAAGCCAATTCTCCAGCTCCAAAATAGATTTTAAAAACTGCTGTTCATCTTATATCTTCCTTCCTCCGTTCGCATCACTTCTAGGATCACCCTTAGAGTAAATAATAGCTAAAACTTGGTGAAGGGTCTTGTGCCAGAGATCACAGGTCAGGGAAAGGTTGGAAACTGAATTGCTGGCACGTCTCAAATATATATCTTCTTCCGTAGTTTGGGGAATTGTCAGAGCCACAGGGTAGTTGCCCCGTACAGAACAGCTCCACACACACAACTTCCAGGAAATGGGAATCTGTGACCACTTGTTACTAATTCATTTTATACTTTAACAACTAATTGCTTCCTCATGTGGGGTTGGCAGTGCAGGGACACTGTTATCTGTATTACTAGTGTATAAAATTTGATCAGGAAGGAGGTTTCTGCATGTACAATTTGGAGGCAGGACAAACAAAGAAATCTCTCCTTAAGTTTTAAATAGCCATCTCTTTGTCCATGTCTTTGCCACTGGCAAGTTGGTTCCTCTCTTCTGTGAAGCATATTATTGTGGTTTTTAATGGTGATTGTAGTAAAGATGGGAGTCATTAAATTAAGTCACATTGTTCTTCCGGTTAATAAAGTAGTGTTAGTACTAGCCCTTGAATGAAATGTTACTATTCAATATGACGAGACTTAGGGACTAAGCTGGTGTGAATTCTTTGTGTTTAAATGAAATGCCATGCTTAACTGTTTGGATTCAGAGTGAGTTGTGAACTGTCTGTGGTGGTGCACACCTTTAGTCCTAGCACTTGGGAGGCAGAGGCCAGCGGGCAACCAGGGCTACATAAAGAAACTCTGCTTCAACCTTCCCACCCCACCCCCCACCCCCGACAAAAGCTGTTTAGAGTGGATTGTACCCAAGAGATGACTTTCACTTGATCTGTTTTTGGCAAAATATCTTCAGATACAATTTAGATTCCCCAGTTGCCTTAAAGCAGTCAGGAAACTATACTGACTTAAGACCAATTCTGAGCTTTCTTGCACATCTGTGTAGGAGCCAGTGAAGCCAGTGTTCAGTGTGCTTTAGGTTGGTTATAGAAACCATCAATCTCATTAGATTGTGTTTTCCTATTTTTGGAAACTACAGTTAATCAAACCCTGAGTGGGTTAGCCTTTGCTTTTAGAGCTTGAGGCCTCCTTACCTGATGCCTTATGAGCTACACTGCAGCAGAAGTCGGGGACACCTGGTGGGTCTCCACCAGGGGATCCCTCTCAAATTCGCCAGGCCTAGTATTAAAAGTTTATTGTGTGAAGGAAGGGGAACAGGGACCTGGAAAGGGAGCAGAAGAAGGTTGGGAGAGGTGGGGAGGGGGGACAATGAAGGGCAGAAACAGGCTGACCAGGAACACATAGAGGGGGTCAGGGAGGGAAGGAGGAAGAGGGGCTGGGGTAGTAAGCAATTTCTTTGGCTCTTACCAGGTGGCAGCACAGATAGCAACGGCAGCAAGAGATGACAAAAGCTGTTGCTAGCTAGCTGTTTGATCAAGCCTAGAAAACTGCCTGTAAGCCAATAGCTTCAGACACTGGAATCATCTGTGGTGGTGGGATGTGCACATTTCCTGTCCCCTACTACCTGTTTTAAGAATGCCACGCAGTTGAGTGGAGACTGTAACCATCCAAAAACTGATGCACATTGTCATGAAGAGCCAGCATCTTCTATCTGTCATTTATGTTAGGTCTAGAAAATTAGATTAATTTACTTGGGCAAAGTAGCACATGCCCTATAGCTCAGAGCTTGCAGAAGCAGGGGGAACAGAAGTCGTGGTCATTTTCAGCTAACTATTGAGTTCAAGGCAGCCTGGGATACATGAGACCTGTCTTTACAAAAAAGCACAAACGAAAATTAATATAGCTCTATGTCTGTACATGTACAGATAATAAATCACTGGAAGTAACAGAAAGAGAAGTACAGGAGGCTATGCTCCAGGTCTGAGGCCATTTCAGACCCCGTTCTTGCTGAGTGCATATGCATATATACATTTGCATATGTTCTGTGCCTTTGGGCTTATATAAACCATTTGCCACAGCATCTTCTTAAGTCATCATACAGAAATCAGCGTCATGCTTAACCTAACCATGGTGTAACTCCCAAGGGACAGTTACATTATACACTAGGACTGCCTGTATTCCTTTGTTTGCATGTTAAACATTTTAATCGATAAGTCGTCAAATTGTTTCCTGTTTGTATCTAAGTGGAACAATGCCATTCTGAATGACCCATCTACCTATTCTGGGTTACAGAGTTTCCCTTGGACTAGATTGGTTTCTCTCCATCCCAGCAGTATCAGAGTATCCCCTTGGTTTACAGTTTTGTTTATCTGACAGATTAGAAGAAATAATCATACGTAGTTCTTACAGATTTCTGAAGTAAAGAGTTTTATAGTCTTGTAATTTCTGTGTGCGTATGTATTACTTGTCTTTTACATATTTGTTTTAGGGTAAATTTGAGTTTTTTGCAAGAGTCCTTTATATGTTAAAGGCATTCCTTGACATATATCGTTTACTTTATTTTTTGCTGCTGTGACAAAATACTTTAGGCTGGGTAATTTATAAACCATATAAGTTTGCTTGGTGATTCTGAAGGCAAAAAAGTCCTAGAGCACAGTGCTCCTGGCCCAGGCCTTCCTTTATCATTCCATGGTGAAGGTGAATGGGAAGAAAGAGGTACAAGAAGGAGGAGGGCGGGCAGGCGGGCAGGCCGGCAGGCAGGCAGGCAGCCTTGAGGGAGAATGTACATTCATGACAGGCCCACTGATGTTCGATGGATTTTTGTTGTTTGCTTTGGTTTGGTTAGAAGACAGGATCTGTTTTGCCCTGTCTAGCCTAGAATTTGCTTTATAAACTAGGCTGGCCCCAAACTCACAGATGTTGGAACTAAGGGTGATTGCCACCACACTGGGCCCTAAGACCATTCTTACTGTCTTGACTACCTTGGGAGCCCTTGGGAGTCCAGCAGTCAGGCCCTTCCCTGGCTTTGCAGCTGTGTTGGCCATTACTCTTGGAGCAGTAAACCTCACGGATAGGAACTGCAGCAATGACATCTTCTCTTCTTTACTAAGCATTAAGTATTTAACTTTATTAATGATCCTTTTTTATACTTTGATGAAACTTTTAAATGTTTATCTTCACAAATTTTTAGCATTTCTTGTTTTGTGTTTGTTTTGTTAATGGCAGGGTCTTATTGTAGGTGTGGCTAGCCTAGAACTCATTATTTACACTAGGCTGGCCTTCTGCCTCTGCCTCTATGCCTCTCAGTCTAACTTTTCCTCAGTGATTTGTGTGGGGGCTTTGCTTTAACATACCCCTCTCCTGATCTGAGACAGCATAGGTAGTTCATGTGTCCTGGCCTCTGTCCTGTGCTTGTGCTGAGAAGCCCGCCTCCTCCATTGTCTCTCCATGGTTCTGGCCTTCTTCGCTGCTGCCGTGCCCAGGTTAGGAAGGGATGGGTTGGACCACTCTGTGTGGCATCAGGGCAACTTTGTCCTTAGTCTCCATAAGATGTTACATTCCAGCATCTCAAGCTTAAAGATGCACCTCATGGGCCTTTTCTCCCTCCCTTATACAAGCAGACCCCATATCTTCCTTCTTCCTGTCTTCCTTCTCATCCTCCTGCCTTCCTGAGCTTCCTGGTAGGTCACAGGCCTGTGTTTAGGTAAATTCACTCCTGGCCCCTTCACTTCCTGCACACACTGACTGCAGTAATCTTACAACTGTGTCCTTCTGTTTACTCTTCCCTCTGGCTGATCCTCCATGAGCAGTCAGAATTAACCTTTACTTTTAAAATTCTAAACATTATTTTGTATGTACAAGTGGTTTTCCTACATGTATTTGTGTTGTGCCTGAGGCAGAAGGTGGCATCAGATCCCCTGGGACTGAATTCCAGGCCTCTTCAAGAGCACCCAGGCTTTTAACAGCTGAGCTCCTGGAGTTCATTTCTAAAGCAGAACTCTGATTTTTGTTAAATTGCTGGGAAAATCCATTCTTCCATTTCCCATGGCTGTGGAGAGCAAAGCCTAACACACACATACTCTCTCTCTCTCTCTCTCTGTCTCTCTGTCTCTCTCTCTCTCTGTCTCTCTCTCTGTCTCTCTCTCTCTCTGTCTCTGTCTCTCTCTCTCTCTCTTTCTCTCTCTCTCTCTCTCTGTCTCTGTCTCTCTCTCTCTTTCTCTCTCTCTCTCTCTCTCTCTCTCCTCTTCTCTTCTTCCTCCCTCCCTCTCCCCTCCCCCCCTCCTTCCCTCCCTCCCCCTCCCCCCTCTTTCTGTCACACACACACACACTCCATGCCCCTGTAGCCTGTTGATCCTACTGTGTTCTGACTTGCCTGCCTCCTCTATGCCTAACTTGCTGGCACTCCCTGTTTTTCTCTTATTCCTGTCCAGGCTGGTCCTT
>JADRCD010153256.1:0-13629 GCA_019843815.1 Montemys delectorum
TTTTTTTTTTGTCTCTTCTAGTTTGTAATTCATCTCATAAACACATGAGGGCAACCACGACTAACAATTCCCTGCATAAGTATGCTGACTTAAACACAGTATTAGCAATTTAGCAGATCAATTCTGTGGTTGCAGCAGTACATTAATTAGTTACAAAATATAAGCATATGATTTGAATGAATACAGACATACATTTACATGATTTAGAGATTTTTTTTTCTGCAAACAAGTCATGTTAGTTTTTTGTTGGGGATGATTAGAGTGAGGTGTTCCTTTGAGGTGGGAGTGGATGGGTGGGTGGGGGAGCACCCTCTAAGAGGTGAAGGGAAGGGGAATGGGTAGGAGACTCATGGAGCGGGGGACCAAGAAGGAGGACAACATTTGAAATGTAAATAAAAAATGATTAATAAAAAATGTTAAAAAAGAATAAGAAGAAAATTCTTTCATTGTGAAAAAAAAATGTGAATGCAGACCAAAAATATATTTTCTAAGTTATGTTTAGACTATATCATATAATGCTGTCTGTGACTATTCTGTGATTTTCCACCAGATGGCAGAAAGTGATCAGCCAATATCACAATAAGGGCAACACAGAAGCTTAGAAAATGAGATCATCACAGAAGCAGGTAAAATGAGACAGACCATCTCCTTCGTGGTAGAGAAGTGCACCTATAGAAAATAGGAGGGGATTCCTGGCAATATAATTTGTAGACCTTCTCGTCCTAAAATAAGTTCCTCTTTCTGGAGAAAAATGGATACCTTAAAGTGACTTACACTCTTTTTTAAGATGTACTCTTTAAAATTCAGTTAGTTTAATGCACCACATAAAACTCAAAGGTCTTGAGAAAAGTAGAAACGTGTTAGTTGAGATACACTCACAGCATTCTTATCTAGCATCTCAGGCTTGTCCATGTCATCTGACCTTACTAACGACAAATAGGAGATGGTTGAGATGTTAACCATCTGAGTCAATATGAAGGGAGACTTTTCAAAGGAAGTTCTATTTCTTTGATATCAGGTTTTAGTTATTTCAATACTTTGGACTTATGTATTTCTCTTTTATTTCTTCATTCTTCTTTCTCAACTATTTGCAGATCATTACCTTCCTAACCACTCAATGTCATGTTTTCTCTCTCTTAAAACTGTGAAGTCCTGTTTGTGTTGGCTGATTACTCCTGTCCTGTCTTAGGAGTAGTTACAATGCACACTGTCACTCAACTGAAGAAAACTGACATCATTTCTCATAGCAGTTTTCTCTTGGCAATAGATACTTGGCTAGAAGTGGGATTCATGCTCATTTCCACTCCTCTGTACTCGGATTTTGTCTGGCTCGAGCTTGTGCAGGTCTCGAGTGCACTGACACAGTCTCTGTGGGTTCATAAGTGGGCACCTGCTCCACTGTAGCTGGAAGACGCTGTTTCCTCATGTCTTCGACTCTCAGAATCTTTCCTCTTCCTTCTCTGTATAGATTTTTGAGCCTCAAGTGGACAGTGTGGTAGAGACATCCTACTGAAAGCTAAGCATCCCAAAGTCTCTTGTGTTCTACATGTTGGCCACTTGTAAATTTCTGTGTTAATTACCATACAGTGCAAAGAAAATCTCCATTGCAGGTTGCATCATTCACAGGTCTATACATATGAGGATGTGTCATTAGGAGTTGTGTTATCGCTATAGTTATTTAGCAGAATAATATAAGTAGACTTTTCCCTAGGGCCTATGGTCTGTTTACCTAGCTACAGGTTCTTGGTCTTGTTGACAGTGTAGGGTATAGATGAGTTCCATCTTGTGGAGTGGGCCTTAAATCCAGTTTTTAAAAAGTAGTTGATTACACCCATAATGTTTGTGCCGCTATTATACCATCGGGAATATCTTGTGGGTATGTCTTTATTGTAGCTCTCAGGATTTGGAGCTAGGTGAGAATGATGATTAATTTTCTCCTTTGGTGCCTTCAAGTGGTATGAATGTGATCCAGGAGACTGAAGTTGACTTCCAGCTAGATTTCGCCATATTCCATGACATAAGCACACGGCATCTTCCGCAATAGGATCTTACTGTTAAATTCTGGAGTGTAATCAATAGCAAGAGCAACTGCCAATAAAGTTCAATAAAATTGAAATCCTGTCAGGTCCTCAACTCAAAGTCATGAAACAACTCAAAATGATGGAATTCATTTTTAATTCTTGGGTCTTTTACTTGGTAGCATACAATGTCTAGTTGGGGTATTATCACCCCACATAATATGGTTACTCAATTTAAACTCATTTAAAATATGGATGTATTTTAGGAGGTTTCTATAGCAGTAGGCTTCCATGAGGCTTTTTAAAACTAAAGAAGCCTCCCTTCCATGGAAAATGTCCTCTTGACTTACCAACTCACCTGTGTTGTGAAGCACATATACCTTGAGCTTTATTATAACAAGAACATCATTTTTAAAAATATCCCTCTTATTAATTGATAAGCAATGATTTAGTAACACAACCCTTCAGCTAGCCTATTATTTTTATTTCAGATTACATGACTATGTCGCGTGCGTGTCTGTGTGTGGAGTTGTCCACACTGCATGAAGGCAACGGTGCAGTCTAGAAAGGAGTGTGGACGCTCTCTAGCTGGAATCACAGGTGGCTATGAGCAGACCTGCACTGGTACTAGGAATTGAACCCAGGGCCTCTGTAGGCCTATTAGGCACTCTTAGTGGTGGGTTCTTGTAACCACTGAATAATTTCTCCAGAAATTTGGGTAATTGTTTTATTCGAAATATATAAACTCTAAATCTGCCAATTGTCTGGACTGAAAAATCTAGAATTCCTTTTTAGATCAGTATCCATTTAGATATTAAATACATACTAATACAAATTTAATCAGTAACAGAATTATAATTTCCATGTATAGGTCTCATCAACTTTACTGGAAGCAAATGTTGCCTTTCATTTCATTTCCACAAGTTATACTCAATCTGGATCACAGCTACACATTATTTAAGCAAGAGTGGCTGAAATGGGGACCTGGTTCCTGAAGAACATATAGAGTTCTAGAAAGTGCTTAAGTGCCATTCATAGGCAAAGGGACTCCCTGTCAGGTCAGCTTCATCAGGGACACAAATCTGTTCTGGATTAAAATCAGTTCCAACCCTCCACCCAAGTTGGTTCTGGTTAGTACTGGCATGTAGGTGCCACTGTTGTTCCTGCCCATTGGAAGCTCATCCCTGTCATAGATTTCTAAGACTGACATTCAGAAAGCTTCATGTGTCTTTAGTTAGTAAATTCTCGACTTCATTCACAGAGAAATGCACAATAAGCCAGCACCAAATAAACAACTGTTACTCAGACCACATGGGACTCATCTAAAGCCACATGTATCCACTTAAGGTTGTAGAGTGTCACCTTTGTCTTTCATAAAGGTTGCTGGTTAATTAGTTATTCTATTGCGTGGCAGAACATGTACTACATAAAGAAAAAAATGACAAAATACTAAGCAATGTTCTGAGTATCTTGAGGACAAAGGGAAAAGGCGAGGAAAGAAAAGATGGCAGAAAAGCCATGGAGGAAAAAGACAAGTGAACTTCTTGGTCATGACAAATCTCTCTGTTAACCAAGTTGATGTAGAGGGCACAGCTAGGTTTGAGTTCTCTTTTGCCTTCCTTGTTTTGGGGTGTGTCCTGAAACACATGAAGTTTTCCAGGAGGGAGGGAGCATATTCTGAGTTGCATGAACGATGGGCAAAAATGTGGAAAGGTAAGAAAGTGCAGGTGGGTGTGCCTAGGGGAGGGGTAAATGTCATCACTTGTTGACTGTGCATGTGCATGTACTTCATGCTCTTCTCCAGGGACTGGGAACACCATTATCAGCAGTCTAATTTGTAATGTATAATTGTCTAAGAAGTAAATGATCATTTTTTTTCTTTCCTGACTATAATTAGAGCTAGTGCTATCTAGGTGTGATGCTAACAAATGCTATTTACAACTACCGACTTCCCAGAAAGTAGGTTTGCTAATGTATAATTCATAATGATATTTCCCAGGAAATGGTAGAAAATATCTTTTAGTTCACTGCCTTATGTTCCATAGTTTGGATACATTATGCTCCAAAGATACTCCCAGCATGCTCTATGTCTTGAAAAGCACACTGTATTCTACTGCTTTTAAATTTTTACATTACATTTATTACAGTGCTAGGTAACACTTGGAGTACATTCCATAATTCTGTATTATGGAGTATTATTTTAAATACTCACCATGCAAATTTTACAGAGCTCTATTACTTCACTGTGATTTCTTGTTTCTTCCTGCCTGTGACACGTGACAATGACATCAGTCACCGAGTGCGCAGCTCACTCATCTAAGGCATGGTAGTGCATTGCCAATTTGAGCTCAGTTTGAGTCGCATGGCAACCCTCTGAAGGGACCAACTGTAATTCTTCTCATTTTATAGATAAAGACATGTGGTTTATCACATCAGTAACTTCACAATTTTTGTATAATCAAGTACTGGTGCTGAGCTTAGAAGTAAATGTTCTCTGATCTCTGAAGCTCAGATTGTGTTTTTTTTATGCTCTCAATGAGCCCCTGCTCCTCAATGGGAGAGTCTTGCTAGTGTGCTAAGAGCAAGAAAGAATATGGTACTTGAGGGCTGGGAATAAATGTGACAATTTAAAATTTGTCAATAGTCCTTATTATTTAGAAGGCAGCCTCTACGAAAGCCTTCCTAATCAGATGGTTCTACTAAATCCTATGATTCTTAGGCTCTACCATGTCTACTTCATGATGTCCAAATGAGGTGCCTTTCTAGGAAATGGTAGCCCTATATCCAAGCATAAAAGCAGAGCATTTGTGTTCAGATGAAGGGAAGTCTTAAAGGCTGCTCTATGTGTAAAAATGAATATGGTCTGGGCTTTCATCTCAGAGTGCCCTTGAAACCAGGGAGTCCCATGCTTTGGGCCATGATTTGGTATGTATTCTGAAAATACATGTTTCTACAGTGTATTTATTAAGAGCAAGATTCTGACAATTTTTATCATACTTTTTACTTCTGCTGTAACCAAAATGACAATGTTAGATATTTATAAAGGTAGAAAGTAAAAATATACCTTGAATGTCCAGACTGAGGGAAAGATTTTTATAAATTTTCACTAAATAGTGGAATACTATATGACAGTTTAAATGCTTTCTTAGAGATTCATTTAATATCTCTGTACTTACCACTATGAGATGCAATATGTTTTTCATTGGAGTGAAAAATCTACATGCACATTGAGTTTTAAGTGGTCAGTTTTTGAATGATAACATTAAAAAGAATTTTTAGTGTCTTTTGTGAGCTTACCCAGATGTTCTACTTTAACAATAGCACCCACAAAAAATGTCTTATTTTCAGATTAAATTTCATAAAAATCAAAACCTGGATTCTACCCTCAATTATTGTCAAATTCAGCTTCAAAAAGAAGGGAGTTGGTCCACTCATTATCAAGAGGGATATCATATCATAGGGATATGCTCAGCAAAGGAAATAATAAATGCTTACTGCAATGTGAGCCACTATAAAAATGAATTGTCCCAGCTCGTAAGTAAAGGCCCCCATTGGAAACATTCCCCAAGTCTCCCCTCTCAACTGCAGGTAGCTTTATAGCTTACTTTTTTTTTATAAGTCCAGCAAATGCAAAGTATTATACAATGGGAATCTGTAAGATTACTACATAATTATCTTTACATGTTAAATATATGGTATTGTCAAATATATAGTTGTAACTGAATAGTGAGTGACATAGTTCAAGTGAGAGATTGAATAGATTCACCGCATCTTTTTCTCAGTCCCTGAGAAAATGACCTCTTAATTTTATTATGACACAGATACTGTTTTTAAAATTAAAATCTTTTTTTTTGAAACTGTCCTTTATCGTGAATTTGGACTGGATGTTATGCATTCTTTTGAAGACTGTGAGCATTTAAAAATTTTCAAAGACTATTAAATGGAGAAGAACTTGGCTTTGCCTTGTCTGGAAATCTAAATCTACTCAACTCTTTGCTGTGCCTGCTGCCAATAACCCATGTTCTTTGTAGCCCCAAAGGCTAAGGAACAAGTGAACCTCAACCTATTCTTTAATTCTCTCTTTTGTTCCTCACTTATCAAGAGAGAAGAAGGTTGCACCTACAGGACAATGACTGTCCTTTATTCCATGACAGTGAGCCGTGAAAGGAGAAAATCTACCAAGCGAGGCAGGAGCATAAGCTCTGAAGCGAGGCAATGAAATACAGTCTGACTGCAGGTATAGGACCAGGATGGTTCAGGAGAAAGGTCCATTTACAGTTAGACAGGAAGCAGAAGGCCCTCCCATTTAAATGAATTTCCAATATCTCCAATAACGCCCTCTCCTAGTTAGTTCTGCTATTTTAACTATGTTCAAACAAAATGACAAATATGCCATATGTGTTACTCTGACAGTCTTTAAAACGCTGCTGCAGAGCTATAGGATAGTGTGACAACATCCAGGAGCAGCTGACAGGAGTAAGAGTGATGCCCGTGTGTTCATGTGAGACTTGCCTGCCTTCTGCAGTAACCTCTTCACTGACCTACTGCAATGCAGAGTACCACGAGCGTGGAGATTGCAGTGTCTCTGTCCGACCTTGTTTTTTAAGGTCATTGATTTTATTACAAAATTACATTCCTTTCAAAGTGGTAGGCAAAGAGGGGAAAGCTGTGGCAGACTTTAAAGTCAGAAATACCTGAGGTCAAATACTGACGTCATCCCCTTTCTAGCTGTGTAAACTGGGACACAAAATCAGTAAGTGTCAGCTTCCTAAACTGTAAACCATGAAAATGTTGGCCAGCATCATGAAGTGGGTGATGTGAGGCTTAAGTATAAAACGCTTAAGTATAAATACCCTTTGGTTCAAGGTCAGGGTGTGCCACACAATAGTTGGTAGCTACTGTTGCTAATTGTGCATACTAGTAAGTTAAGCCTTTAACTTAATTATGAAAACTATATTGCCTTACGGCAACTCAGCGCTACATGTGGATTATACACTGAACAGTGTAGAGTATACCTATGAGGCATCATCCTGCTTTTGGTAGATGGAAGTTGATTCTTTCAGACAACTGAACATCCAGTGATTTGGTTTAGCTCAGAAGTGTGTGTAAAGACACAAAATACTTAGTTGTGTCATGGGCTTAGAGGGCCATGGGAGATCCATGCACACAGACAATTGTTACAGTCGGGTTGTTACTGGGAAACTGATACTTGGGCATATTGAACATAGTCCAGATGAGCATTATTTATCTTGATCTTCTGGTTATGATGTTATCAGAGAGTAGTCCCATGCCTGGGACAAATTCACACATAGTGAGGATAAGAGATGGTCTCCTAGTGGAGGGATGCCTTGCTTGATTTGAGGAGAACAAGAAGATGTAAAGACAGCAGGGAGTGGTGTGAGGAGGCATAAAAAAAAAATCTTCAGTGTGACCTGTGAAAATGGGTTTCCCTGCTTCAGAGGAACTCAAAGAGTTTAGTGGGAAAGAAGAAACCTTGCTGAAGAAGGGTTAGCATTAGTATCAGTGAGCACAAAAGACCCTAGGGTACGTGACAGACTGCGCTTATTCTGAAAGAACCGAGGTTCCTTCCATCCAGAGTTTTGATAAAACATGATTTAAAGTGCAATCATATTTTTAATTTGTTGTTTTATCTGCTGTATTGTAGAAAGGGAAGTAAGTAGTTTAGGTTCATTTTCATTTTTTTCTAAGCAATTATCTATTATTCATTATGGAGACTATTAAAGTATTCATTATGGCTATAGAAATCAGTTTTTCCAGGAACCAAATTTTCCTTTGAATGTTACGGTCATACTAGCTATAGTCATTTGGCAATATTGTCATGCTTTTTGTTGGATAACAAACAATTCTAAATATTATATCAAAACAATAAGAGCATGGACATTAATTTAAAAAGAAGTTGATTATTAAATTAATATCATTCATGACAAAAATTTAAGTGCAAGGCAGAAATTAAAGAAGAGAATCTGGTTTGGCAAATCTTAATACACCACAATGAAGGCATCTTCAGCTGATTACTACAGTCTTATATAAACAGAAAGTTTGAAGTTAGAGACACCTCTGGTTGTGTCATCTTGCTTTGTAAGGGCTTCTGACTCCTGTGTCAGCCACAAAAGGCACAGAACACATGCAAGGAACCCAAACACCCACCGTTTTTTCTACTGGTTGGGGTTTTTTTTCCCTAGAGACAGGGTTTCTCTGTATAGCCCTGGCTGTCCTGGAACTCACTTTGTAGACCAGGCTAGCCTCGAACTCAGAAATCCACCTGCCTCTGCCTACCAAGTGCTAGGGTTAAAGGCGTGCACCACTGGTTGGTTATGACAAAGGCAAACTTATTTTGCTCCAAAGAAGAAAACCAGGGACATTTTTGTTTATTTAATAGTAATTCAGTATCGTAGGTGCTTAATTTTTTTTTGGAACTATCAACACAGGTACATGTACCATAATCTCATGTTGAAGTTCAGTTCATGTTTCTGTTTCCAGCTCAATACCATAATCATCCCTACCAGATGTGACAGTCCAATGTCAGAACATCTCAGCTTGTTAGTCCCTTTTCTCCTGCAGTGCTTAGGCCAGCAGATGCTATAAAGTGAATTTGGATGGCCTGGGTTGCTATGCTACTTATTGTGTTGGGATTTGGAAAACTTGCTTTTATTTACCAGCTCTTGTTTTTTCCTCATCTGTAAAAAATTCATAAAGGAAGAATGAGGTTTTCAAATTCTCATTTGTAGGTGTGGGAACCATGATTCACGGCAGTTAAGTTGCTTGCCCAAAGCTAGAAACGTTAATTTAAACCTTTCAAAAAGCCATGTAAGTCTTGTGTATTTTCCACCACCCCAAAATAACCATCTCTGCCGAGTCTGTGAGTGGCACAGAAAAAAATGATATTTCAATACATACCTGCTTCATGGATCTCTTCCTTCCCAGTGTATGAGGAAAACACCTGCCTGGAAAACTTGTACTGTTGTTCTCGGAAATTGTTTTGTAAGTAATCCATCAACATGACATACCCAGACTGTTGCATTGTGAGAACTTCACAAAATACAGCCAGCTGGAAAAAAGACCAAATCATTTAACATGCCCGCTTCAAAAGCTTTGGTAAATGCTCTAAAATGATACACAGCAGCAAAGCTACAAAATAACGCTTTTACCATAGCTTCAAATTACTTCATTATGTGAACCTGTGAGATTACCTGGCTTTCAGAGATGCTGACTGTATCCTTAAAAACAATCCATTCCACGGTGTCTGTGCAGGGGGGGGATGTCAGCGATCCGTTGTAAATGTAATACTTGTCAGTGGAGTTTGGCAGGAGGTTCTGCAAGATGAATGGATCTAAGGCAGCCTGCTTCCCTGTGAAATAATGATACACAGCTCAGCTGGAATTCCAACACTAGAACTTAGTTATTACATTTGCTACAGCACAAGGACACATTCCTACTTCTCTATTTACTTAGAACTGAAGTTCAAGACTGTTATACATATATATGTATGTATATAGAGGGAGCATACTACAAATTGTCTTAAATATATTTTTATAGGTTGCTAGATATCTTGTCTTCCAACATGATGCTGAAAAAAAAGACCCCTTCTATAAAGAGATAAAGAAATGTATGATTACTTCAATAGATATCAGCTATATCTCTTGAAAAAAATTTATTTTGGTTCACAGAATCACAAAAACAAAGATCTATTGTGTTAAAGATTATTTTTGAAAGCCAAGAGAGAACATTGGCTTAAGGGTAACTTACTGAAAGCTTTGCCTAGAAGTAAAGAATGAGACAAGGGTGTGCCATATCATCATCTTTGTCTGATATTAAACACGAAGGAAAGGGAGCAAACATGTGCTGAGTGAGCAGGCCCATGACTTCATCCCAGCACCTGTGGGGCTGAGGAGGAGGCTCAGGAGCTGGAGGCCTACGTAGGTTGTTAGTTAAAGAGATGCTCTTTAAAGTAGGGTGGGGGTGTTGAGGAGAAAAGCTCTTAGGATTTATAGGAATTGTTATCATTATAATTTGCAAACAGCACAGGGTTGTGCATTTGTGGTTCAGGGGATATCACAGAGAGGAGGCAGAGAGATTTTAAGAGCCAGAATACCAGGACATTGGTTGGGAAACAGTCCCTTCTAGAAATGGCTGTAGGAACAAGACTGTAATGGTGACAATAAAAACCAGTATGCTAACATGAAAGGAGGAACATTTCATGAGGTCTCACCCCTAGACAAAGAACCATAGATAACCAATGAGTCCTGGGAGAGGGAAAAAATAACCTCATCCAGGGTTTAGCTCCCTCATTAATTATCCAATGAAGAGTGGTCATCTCTGAAAGGCATATACACACACACACAAATGACAATAGCATACTCAGCAGGTTGTATTTCTATACATTTTTGCATATGCATACATACATGCACACATTCATATATATGTAAATGTGGGTGACAGTGGGTGACAAGAAAAAGAGGCTATCAACTTGACAGTAAAGGAGGACATGGGATGGCCTGGGGGAGATAAAGGAAGGAGAAGGGAAAATGATGTAATTCTATTTCAATTAAATACTACTTTTAAAAAGTTGGCTCTCTAAATCAACAGTGATCAAAATGGCTACCACTCCCACAGCAATTGCAAAAAGAACTATGTAGTGGGTCTGAAAAATATTTTTAAAGGAAGCAGGAGACTGAGGAAACTCTTGGAAAAGTAATTAAATGATTATTGTTGGGGAAAATGGAAAAGAGAAAGTCAAGTATGTTTGAGCCAGCATTCCTTGGATTCTGGAATCTTTGTAATTTCAAACTCAATACCAAGGAATGCTCCTCTGCTTTTTGATGCACTGTTGTCACATATTAGGACATTTCCATTCCTTTAACACTTTGGTATGTGGGAAGCACAACAAAAATACTACTAATGACAATTAAGGAAAATTCAGTTGTAATAGAGAACAATCTCTAATATTGTGAAAAATCATAAGTAATAAAAATACTACTATTGTTGGAAGAAGCATGTGTTGTATTCTGAATAAACCCTTGTCTTTTAAAAAATCCTTTAAAGAATAAAATAAAAGGAAGAATTAAGGGCACAAACAATTACACTGATAAGAATTTGTAAGGCAAGGAAATTAGTAAGCTTATCTGCAGTGAAGAACATTTATTATCTTCTGAGATGATGTAGAACCAATTTAATGTGCTGGAAGTGTTTTCTTTTTCATTTAAATTTAGTATTACTTTTACCATATACTACATTCGTTACTTCAAAATAAAATTGAATTAAACATGTATATTGAGGAAACATTTTTTAAAGACCATTCAACTTAATAAATGAATTAATCAAAGTCCCTGTGCACAATAACAATACAAGAAAAATACCAATTGTATTTCTACACTGGTTTTAAACAAACTATTGCTTTTCTGTAATATGATTTTTTTCCTCTATTCTTTTTCTTTAAATTTTTTTCATACAGTGTGTTTTGATCGTATTCTTTCCCTCCCTTATTCCAACTCCTCCTAGACTCTTCCTTCCTCCTACCTCCACATTCAACTTTGTGAAAAAAAAAAAAAACCAACCCAAACCAAACCACCATCAACAAAACAACAAACAAACAAACAAACAAAAAAAAAACAGAACTGGAGGCTATTTTGTGTTGGCCTCAGGAGTGTCAGGCCTGCCCTGGAATGTGGTTAATATACTAAGAGTCACTCCAATGAAGAAAACTGATATTTGCATTCCCATTCCCAGAAGCTATCAATAGCAAAACCAACATGGTTTAAAATAGCAACAAACATGATATACTGTGAATTAAATCTATACTGTAATATAGTCTAGAGAGAATGAACAAAAAAAATCTTTAAAATGGTAGAAAGGACCATGGCCTGGGTTTGAAAATTCAATATTTTAACAGGGTGTGATTTTCCCCAAATTGATTTACAGGTTCAATAAACTTTCTTTATTAGATATTTTCTTTATTTATATTTTAAATGATATCCCCTTTCCCTGTTTCCCCTCTGGAAAAAAAAAACCCTATTCCCTCCCCCCTCCCTCTGTTCATCAACCCACCCTCTCCCACTTCCTGGCTCTAGCATTCCCCTACACTGGGGCATAGAACGTTCACAGGACCAAGAGCCTCTCCTCCCATTGATGATCGACTAGGCCATCCTCTGCTACATATGTAGCTAGAGCCATGAGTCTCACCATGTGTACTCTTTGGTTGGTGGTTTAGTCCTTGGAAGCTCTGAGGGTACTAGTTAGTTCATATTGTTGTTCCTCCTTTGGGGCTACAAACCCTTCAGCTCCTTAGGTCCTTTCTCTAGCTCCTTCATTGATGACCCTGTGCTCAGTCCAATGGATGGCTGTGAACCTCTACTTCTGTATTAGTTGGGCACTGTCCGAGCCTCTCAGGAGACAGCTATATCAGGCTCCTGTCAGCCAGTACTTGCTGACATCCACAGTAGTGTCTGGGTTTGATGATTGTTGATTGTATATGGGAAGGATTCTCAGGTGGGGCAGTCTCTGGTTGTCCTTCCTTCAGTCTCTGCTCCATACTTTGTCTCAGCAACTCTTCCTCTTGGGTATTTCCTTGAGTTCCCCCTTCTAAGAAGGACCAAATTATCCACACTTTGTTCTTCCTTTATCTTGAGTTTCTTGTGGTTTGTGTATTGTATCTTGGGTATTCCGAGCTTCTGAGCTAATATCCATTTATTACTGAGTACATACCATGTGTGCTCTTTTGTGATTGGGTTACCTCACTCTGGATGATATTCTCCAGATCCATCCATTTCCCTAAGAATTTCATAAATATACTATTTTTAATGGCTGAGTAGTACTCCATTACATAAATGTACCACAGTTTCTGTATCCTTTCCTCTGTTGAAGGACATCTGAGTTGTTTCTAGCTTCTGGCGATTATAAATAAGGCTGCTATGAACATAAGGCTGCATGTGTCCTTATTACATGTTGGAGCATCTTCTGGGTATATGCCAGGAGTGGTATAGCTGGGTCTTCAGGTAGTACTATGTCCAATTTCCGGAGGAACCTCCAAACTGATTTCCAGAGTGGTTGTACCAGCTTGCAATCCCACCAGCAATCAAGGAGTGTTCCTCTTTCTCCACAACCTCTCCAGCATCTGCTGTCACCTGAGTTTTTGATCTTAGCCATTCTGACTGGTGTGAGGTGGAATCTCAGGGTTGTTTTGATTTGCAATTCCCTGATGACTAAGGATGTTGAACATTTCTTTAGGTGCTTCTCAGCCACTCGGTATTCCTCAGTTGAGAGTTCTTTGTTTAGCTCTGTACCCCATTTTTAATAGGGTTATTTGGTTCTCTGAAGTCTAAATTCTTGAGTTCTTTGTATATATTGGATATTAGCCCTCTATCGGATATAAAATTGGTAAAGATCTTTTCCCAATATGTTGGTTGCCATTTTGTCCTATTGACAGTTTCCTTTGCATTACAGAAGCTTTGTAATTTTATGAGGTCCCATTTGTCAATTCTTGATCTTAGAGCATAAACTACTGGTGCTCTGTACAGGAAAATTTTCCCTGTGCCCATGTGCTCTTCCCCACTTTCTTTTCTATTAGTTTCAGTGTATCTAGTTTGATGTGGAG
>JADRCD010153267.1:0-20317 GCA_019843815.1 Montemys delectorum
GTTCTGCCTGCAACTCTGCCTGCAGGCCAGAAGAGGGAACCAGATCTCATTACAGATGGCTATGAGCCACCATATGGTTGCTGGGAATTGAACTCAGGACATCTGGAAGAACAGCTAATGCTCTTAATCTGGGGCGGGGGGGGCATCTCTCCAGCCCTTATTAGATATTTTAAAACCCTATTTTAAGAAATTATTTTTTGTGAAAATGAGATTTCCATTTTATTCTTTGAAATAAGAAAGAAACTAATAATTTAATGTTCAAACAGTTAAAGATGATACATATTATGATTTCTCAATAAGTACACATTAATACCAAAGCATGTAAGTGAAATACTACAGAAATACTTTTAACATTAGTCAAATAAGCCAATATTTGTAGGACTATGAAAGTGTAATAGCAAAGGTAAAACAACACAAGATATAAGAATGAACTAAATTAACATAATAATATTTCTTTGTTGTTTCTAGTGGAATTAGATGAACATAATATTTAAGGGCAAAAATATTTAAAAAATAATTTATATTAGCCACTTTCCTCTTTATCTCATAAGAAGAGAGGAGGATCAGGGAGAGAAGGGAGAGAAGGCAGTAGAGGGGAAAAAAGAGAAGGATAAGAAGGAAAAGGAAGAAAAATAGAATTGATCCAAAGATGCTATAGTCCAGTTTTCTGGGCACTGTGCCTTTCCTGAGCATTAGAGAAAGAGTAAAAAATTAGAACATGAAGAACAAATACTTCATGAATAATAGAATAGGGTTAGTAGAAGAGATAGCCTCATTCTATTATAGCAACAGTCACTGGACCCACACTGTGCTATCGCCAAGAAGAGTTTGTCCTTCTAGAAAAACAGCACCAATCAACTTATCTTCTTCCATACTCTTTAAAGGACTTTGCTCCATGTTTGCCATCTCAGACTTCACCATGATATGAGAACCACTCACTTTCTTGAAGACTTTATATAGTATATAACCACCCTCCTGTTCTGAATATCTGGGTTTACACATATACACACACAGATACACACAAATTTTAAGAAACAACTGCCCCCTCTCTTGTTCCTTTTCTCACATTGTGAGGGGCATTGGCAAATAAATAACTCCTCTTTTTTCTTTATTTAAATTCATTTTATTATATTTATTTGGTTGGTTGTTTTTTCAAGAGTTTGTATGTTTGTTTGCACATATGTATCAAAAGGTATGTATAAAGGCCACAGAAGAACTTGTGCAAATCAGGTCTCTCCTTCTATAACATGCATTCTGTAGTCAAAATCAGGTCCTCAACCTTGACAGTAATCACCTATATAAAATGGGCCTCTCTGATGAAAGTGTTTCCTAATTTCTTGGTGTCTATATGTCCACTATAGACAGCGCTGAGAGAACTTAAACAGACTTCTCACAATATGGCAAGTTCTTTACCTGAGGTTCTGTGCCATTTGAATACCACTCCGATATTGTAGCTTCAGTCTTATGTCTAAAGCTGACAGGATTGTTCTAACTGTAATTCATTCACCCTTACCTTAGTCATATACTTAAGAAAAGTATAATAAAATGTTAACTTCATTTCTCTTCTGTTCAAATATGAATTACATTAATTCAGTGCTTCTCTTATTTGAATTTTCAAAATCAACCTTCTTATTGAAATTCTGCAGAGATTTGCTTATATATGATAAATCTTCACAGGTAATCCTTTTCTTCACAGTTTTCACCTTTCTGTCCTAATATCCTTGGCTCCTACCCTGTGTGTTAAGCTAAAGGAATTTGAACAAGTTCAGTAGAATTTTTCTATTGTCCTACCTATAGTTAGTTGAATGTAAGTTGAGAATTTTAAGAGTCTCATCCTTAATAAATTAGTTCAAGAATTTATTATTTCAAAACTTAATAAAAATGCATAATATAAGAAAAGAAGAGTCTGTCTTGGGAAGAAACAGTGTGGGGGGGTGTCATATATAAAGTAAAATGTAACTGAAATGTCCTTTGACTTACAAGTACTAATGGGGTAAATTTAATGCTAAAGTCCAATCTATAATGCTGCCAAACCCTGAAGCCTGTGACTACAGGTTTCAGTGGTTTCTCAGCTAACCACAAGGGGGAGGGCTCCAGTAAGTCATTCTTCAGTTGAAGACATTACTTGCTGAGTTTGGCTGTTTTGCACCCACAAGGATATTCTCTTTGAGCTTCTCCAGAGACCTTTATTATGACTCTTAGTCCCGAGTTCATGAAAAAGGCATGTGTGCCCCCAACTCTATTCCCCTCTTTAGAAGCCTCCATGTACACCACATAAAGAAGTGGATATGAACAGACATTGATCTTTAAGGAAGAGATACCATCTAGAGTCATACTGCTGCCTGCCACCTAAGTTCCCGGTGAAACCCATTTCCGTCGACACAGCTGAGTCATTAGAGGATCAGTCTAAGAGAAAATAACACCGAAGAGACCAAAGCGTGTCTTAGTCTCATGCACCTCAGCTGACGTCAACGTCACCTCTTTGAATTCACAGAAAGTGCTACTGACTAAAACAGAAGCAAGATGCAAATGAGAAGGCGAAGTGTGTGCTCATGAACTTTCCCTAGCAGGAAATCACTTGGTCATGAGGCCAGTATCTTACAAATAGGAACAGAAAAACAAAAAATAGCAGAAAAAAATGGCTCCATGTTAAGAAACTTTAAACTGCCCATTTGACAAAGTACATCAAGTAAACAAAGTAATTATCTTTCATTTTGATTTTTTTCAGTAAAATTATGTGTATATAATAAAAAGAATCACTACTACTCCAAACTTGAAATTTAATTTACAGCATAGCTCAATAAAGATATTGTTAGGGAGAGAATTTAGGAATCTTGGAGTACATGCCAAGTAATTTTCTAAAGGAAAAGTTGAAAAACATCTATTTCCAGCAATGTTTTTATTTGTCATATGTGAGTCTGGTGCTTTAAACTCACCCCTGGTTCAGAGCTTCTACCCTGTGGTGAGTATGTGTCCACACACAGGTCCTTCAGAATGTTTCTAAGACACAGAGAAAGGAAAACAAGTGACATCAGACTGTGGTATTCATGATCAGTTTTCTGAAAGAATAAGAAATAGCACTCAAAAATGATTTAATAATAAAAATGATGCTAAAGCTCTTACCGGTTAATGGTAACCAAGTCTCTGCTCATGAATAGTGTTGAGCTCAGTAGAAAATGACTATTTTTGGAAAAAAGAATAATTTCCATGGCACTTTTTCACTTGAGTGAAAAGAGCTTCTGCATCCCACAGCATTGGTAAGCATTTTTTCCAGGATATAACAATAACTTGGTGGTCAAAACCCCTATGCTTTGGACTAATTATAAACTTTAAATTTATGGAGGCAAAATATCTGATTTGTACTTTGTTATCTTATTTCCTAATTAAACTAATTATATATCACTACTTGATCAAGTGATTATTTTCTATTCTTCCTCAATTCATGAATATGTTATACCCTGCAAATTAAGTAGTAATTCTTGAAATAACAGACTTTAAAGTCAACTGAAATAACTGAAAGTAGGAAAAATGAGTACAAAACCTTATTCAGAAATTATTAACATGCACATTATCAACAAAACAGTTTATGTATAATATGCTAAATGTCTATGTAAAATGTAAATGCAAGAATGGATACAATTATATGGCTATCAACCTGTAAAACACTCAGTGCACATTACACTTCGTGGAATATATTTTGCCTGGATGAGTTGAGACAGATTGTGTAATAAAATGAACATGGCAAAAATGGGTTTAAGTCAGGAAACAGAACAGTAAAGCAATTTCCTGAGTTATTTAAATGCTTTCAAAGTGAAATGTCATTACATCCTTCAGTTACACTGGCATATAATTACATAAGCATCACAAATAACAATGTCTCACTAAGAAAAACAGAAGTTATTATAGAAGAATTCTTTCACATCATAAACTTTCATTTTAAGCACAGGTAAATACACAAAAAAGGGAATTATATTTACCAGAATTTATTCTAGTCATGAAATCATCAATAATTATTATAATTTGAAAATGTTTACTTTTAGCTTCAGAAAAACCTTTCTAAACCTTAATAATATTGTTTATTAAGCATAAAATTCACATATTATTTTAGAGTAAAATCCAAATTAATGTTTAATAACATGGTGAGTTTTACAAAAGTGTTAACTCTCGAGTTACACTTTGAAAATTCTTCACTATCCTTGTAGTTAGTTAAATTTTTGCAATAATTTCATGTTTTTTTTCTGATTATAAATGGCTTAATACATGAAAAATAATAATTAAATATTGTTCCTAATTTAAAGACTTGGAGAGTCTACAAAAACCTTAACTCTGAGTTGCTAATGCTCTTAGATCACCAGGTAACCTGTGAAGGTATTTTATAAAGGCAATAAACATATCTAAATAGGGATATAAAATATGAATTTTTGTACTCTTTTAAAAAGAGTGGCCATAAAAGTGGTTAGAACAAAGAACTGAAATGTGAGTGAATTCCTAAAAGTCATAGCAGACCAGAATATTAGCACCTTAGAAACTGATACTCAAATCTAAAAGTTTGCAATATGTAGATAAAAAAAGGATCTCTAGCCAACTGTCAGTTCTGTCTTGTTCTTTACTAGTGGAGCAGATAAAGACTAAGCAGAGCAGCAGCATGATACTTTCACCTCAACTGATACCCACAGAAAACAATATCCATCTAACATTAGGGGAGGAAAAAGAACTCCAGCTTGCCCCAAGCCATAGGCCACTGTTTTGAAAAAAGTAATCAAAGTAAAAATTATCTGCTATGAAACTTACTTACTCCAGAGAAAGTGAGAGGAAAGAAATCTTCGGGTTCTGTGGGACAGTGAGCAAGTCCCCTTAATGAGAGGACTCCCTACCACACTAAGTGGATGGAAGGGATACTGGGTGAAAATGCAAGGCATATAGAAATACAAAACACATGCTAGGAGGAAGAAATGTCAAGAAAACCCCACATCTTAGAAAAACAGAGTAAGAAAATCACCTCCCTAAACCCACCCTGACTGTACAGAGTGATAGACAAAAGCAGTTAGATTACTGAGATATGTGAAATGAAAGGAAATGAAATGTAGTGGTATGTGCATACTAGGCTGGCCATAGAACCCGAGGGTAGAAGGAGTAGGGATGCTAGAAAAATGCGACAGTTCCAAAAGTTACACTATACAAAAGGTAGCCAATATCTACCACTGAAATAAATGATTGGTAACTATAGCCATAACAGAGCTTAATTACATAAACCAAGCTTAATTACAGGTTGGATGGATATTTATGCCCATTCAATAACCTAACAAACCTTAATTCCTGAACAGATTCACAGCTTATTCCTATGTCCAAAAATATGAAGCCCACATAGTGGTAATGACAAAAATGGACCATAGTCAAGAAATAAGACAAGCAACAGAATAAGAAAGAAAGTAGCACATAAGGAGTCTTAACTATCAGAGGTAACAAACTCTTTATTACAACTGTAGTCCTATGAGAAAGCCCTGTGAAGGAGAGACACTGAAGAGACAAAAATATAATAATAATAAATAAAAATAAAAAAAAACACTAGCTAGACACTTGTCTTTCCCTTCAGCAATCAAAGATTCATCTTCTTATAATTATCAGTTTTACTGTAAATTTGGTATATTTATGAAGTCTGAATAAAGTTAACCTCCAAATATTGATAAGTATGAATAGATGATAAAGAAAATTATCATCAATTAAATATGCATCAACAAAGTAAACTAAAGTTCTCTTGGCTTGACTAGCTATACTATATATGGCTAGCTTAGCACATGAAAGGTAATAACTACATTATTTTTTTCCCTAGGGAGAGAAGACAACTGAGAATACCTGATCTCACCATTCAGGTTCAAGGTTACATACTAGGAAACACAGGAAGTTCAAAAAGAAAAAAAGCACACAGCTAAACGTAAATAAGTATTCATCTCATTTAAAACAATATGATGATAAAATCAAATTATTCCGAGGATTTCAGGATATGTGGTCAATTTTTCCAAAGAACTGTGTTGATTTTAGTGGCACGCAAATTTAATCTCAGCATCCTGACACTTAGGATTGGAAGCAAGTGGGTTTCTGGGAGTATGAAGCCATCTTGGTCTACACAGTGAGTCCCAATACTACCAAGACTATACACAGTGAGACCTTGTCTCAAAAAAAATAAGCAAATAAATAAATGAATGAATAAAAGATAAACAGCTCAGACTAGTCAGTTGGCTAAGCAATGCAAACACTTGCTGCTCTTGCAGAGATTCTCAATTTGGTTCAAAACCACTGTAACTCCAGATCCAAGTACTCTCATATCACATCTGACCTCTGGAGGCACAGTACACAGAAACAAACTAGGAAGTATTCATACATACAAATTAATACAACAGAATACACTTCTAAAATTCAACTATATACTTACTAAATATAGATAATCAATTCTACTATGTCCTTATTTTGGCTGTTTTATTAAATATGGACACTGGGAGTCTTCCTATCAATGCAACAGATTAACAGCTGTGGCTTCCCTTCGCCACTGCCCATATCTCTTGAGAATCCCATAGACCATCATCACCACTTGACCTCTTTCTCAGTGCATCCCAGCTTTCAACACCAGGAGTTGTAGAGAAATTTTAACCTAGCAACATAGTTGCTCAGATTACATTCAAAGATGTTCTAGGTCTATGTGATGTGGCTGGAATGCAGATATACCCTAAATACTCACCTTGTTTTTTCATTAATTAATTTATTTATTCAATATAGATGCTGATCATAGCCCCCTCTCTCCTCTCTTCTTAGTCCAACCCTCCTAGTCCCTTCTCTCATTTCCACCCTCCCATTCTCCAGCCTACTATCCCCGACATCCTCTACCAACCCATACTGGCATATCCTCTCTCACTGAGGCCAGACAAGGCAACCCAACTAGAGGAAAGGTATCCAAAGATAGGCAACAAAAGTTCAAGTCAGAGACAGCCCCCATTCCAATTTTGGGGGGCAAGCTACATGAATTCCAAGCTGTACAGTGACTACATATGTGTAGAGGGTCTAGGTCAATCCAAGCATTGTTGTTCAGTCTCTGTGAACCTCCATGGGGTCAAGTTAGTTGGCTCTGTAGGTCTTTTTGTGGTGTTCCTGACACCTATTCCCTCCCAACCCCACTCCCTCAATCTTTTCCATGGCTCTTCCACATAATCCTTTACCTCTGCTTAATGTTTGGAAATAAGCCTATGTATATGTTTCCATCAGCTGATGAATGAAGCCCCTAAGATGACAGTTGATCTAGCTCTTGTCAATAAGCATAGGAAAATTATTATTAGTGTCTGGGGGGGTGGCCCTTTCCCATGGGGTAGGCCTCATGTTGGGCCAGTCTCAGTTGACTTTATTTATTTATTTATTTATTTATTTATTTATTTATTTACTTTATATCCTAAGAGTGGGGCCCCGGTCCCAACTCCAGCCCCCCTCACAGAGTCCCTACCCTGCTCTGAGCAAGTAAGACACCCCTGAATATTCTCCCCATCCCCTGCCACTGAGACCAGACAAGGCAGCCATCTTGGAGAATGGAGACCACAGTCTGGCTACAGCTTTAGAGGAGAACCTCTATGCCAGTTGTTGGGGCCCAAATGGAGAGTGAGCTCATGTCTACTACATATGTGCTGGATGTCTCCTTTATTGGCCCACTCCTTTAATACCAAACAATGAAGGAGAAGTTAGTTTGTAGAGAAAAGCACCTGTGTTTGGAAGTAATATCCAATTGAGAGACAAAGTGATAGGTCAGAGAATGATTAAACAAAAGGGGATATGCTCAACTCTCACAAGAACAGAGTAGAGGTATCATGAAAGGAGCAGAGGAGGAGGAGGAAGAGGAAGAGGAAGAGTCAGATTTAATTGGACACTTATTCAGAGACAGGTTGCAGACATGTTAAGACAGAACAAGCCATAGAATGAGAAGAAGCCAGAAGATTAGAACAAATTGCCAAGGTTGGTATGAGATCAAGAAGAGCAATTCATTCAGAAGCTGAGAGAAGCCAGTTTGAATCAGTCAGTGTTGACTGGAGTTTGAGCTAGAAGAGCTGAATTAAATTGTCCAATAAACTTCAGAAAAAACTAGAAAGGCTGAGCATATTCACCAATAAGTCTCAGAAGCTGAAAGCATTCTAGGACTAGATTAACTTGTCCAAGCCTATAAGATTCTAGGACTAATCCTAGGGTAGCAGATGAAAGCAGTAAGCCTCAGAGACAACAATTACTACAAGAGAATAAAAATTCCATTTACAAGGAAGCTTTCCCGGTAAAGATACCAGCTAAACACATCAACAAAACAGGCAAAATATAGCACCACACTGTCTGTAACTCCAAAGAGGTAGTAGTAACCAAAGAGCAAAACACCAACCCAACAATGAAAAACTCAGAAATCAATACCTAGGATTATAATCATGCCTAACCCAGATGCTTAGATGCCAATATAAGAACACAATCAATAACAGGCTGGACAAAATGTGTACACTTGAGACAAATTGCCCTATAAAGTAGATATTGAATAGTCCAACATAGCTGAAACATAAAGGAAAATCCTTAAACTTTACTAAATTATAGAAGTCTTTAAAGACAAAATGAATAAATCATTTAAAGGAAACTAGGAAAATATGAACTATTGGACAAAATGTATAAATCCCATAAAGAAGGCTAGGAAAAAGCAAACAACAATCAGTGTTGGGAAATAAATAAAACTATTCAAGACTTGAATATAAAAATAGAAGCAAAAGAGAACAAAAAATAAGGGAGTTTTGAAAATGAAAAATATAGGAATTCAAGGTGGAACTAGAGAAGCAAGTTTTACCAAGAGAATATAAGAAAATGAACAGAGAATATCAGGCACTAGATACTCTGGTTAAAGAAAATGTTAAATCTTAGAAATTCTAACCACAAAACATTCAGAAAATCTTGGCAACTATGAACAGAATAAATATAAGACTAATAGAAATTGGGGAGGGAAACAAGTTCCTGCCTGCTCAAATCAAAAAATATTTTCAAGAAAATCACAGCAAAACTTTTTTCTAACCTAGAAAAGGAAATGCCAGTAGATTGAAGAAGCCAAAAAAATGGTTAATACATTGAAACAGAAAGCTTTCTTGCCACATAATAATTCAAACATGAAACAGACAGAACAAAGAAAGGATATTAAACGATATATGGTACAAATGTCAAGTGACATAAAATGGGGAACTATTAGAATTACCCCAGAATTCACAATAAAGATTCCAAAACCAGAAGAGCCTGGAGAGATGCACTGTAGACTCTAAGATACCATAGCTACCAGCCAAGACTATTATACCCAGCAAATTATTCAATTATCATAAATAGAACAAATAAAATAATCCACAATAAAATCAAATATCAACAATATCCTCAAATTCAGTCTGACAGATTGTGCTAGAAAAAAGCATCTCCAACAATAGGAAGTTAATGGCTGTTTAATGAATATTTTTTCAGTTTTCCTCTTAACCCAGCTACCACCCAAATAATTGAGACTGAACTACTATTACTTAACAAGCTTTAATGGGCAGAACAATGATCCTCTGAGCTAATCTAGATACCTGCAGTCAGAATCCCTGCAATACTTGTATTTTAGTACTAATCTTGCTTTTTGGGCTCCAGTTTTTTCTCATGGAATATTCTGGACTCTCTCCTTTTGGTGAATCCCCTATTTTTTTTCTCTTTCCCCTCCCCTGAAATGGAAGAAGTCTAGTCCTATTTTCTACTCTACTGAGTCAATAGGTGATTAGCTTTTTATTGACCTATAAGGGAATAATTAGAGAACAATATTTTTTTCAACCAGATATGGAGGTAAAGAAATCATCATTTGAAAAATAAAAGTATAATTTTTGCACAATGCACAATAACATTATTCCTACAAACTACACATATTGCCAACATGAGAAATAAAACCACCAAAGAAAAAGAAGGAAAACACATACAAAAATACATATAGAGATACCTACACAGATATCACTGTAGGTATGGGTCTGATACTAAGGTCCAGTTCCCCAATTGGTTCTTGATCTATCAATAAAGATGCCAAGAGCCGATTGCTGGGATGAAGGAAAGATGCAGGAACTTCCAGGTCCCTGGAGGAGATGAAAGGAAAGGAGAAGTGTTTTCCCTATGCTTGAGAGTAAGAAAAGTTGACCAGCCATGGGAAATGTCCTGTGGAACAACCATAGGCCACAGTTCCCAGGCAGAAGTTTAGAACCATAAGTAAGCTGAGAGCAGATTTAGGGTGCTGAGCTAAAACTATTGGGAAAGGCACACTAGCTGTAGTAGATTATAAATGTCAAGCATTTGAGCCAAGAAGGCAGGTTCAAATTGAGCAACATGTGTGGGTCTTTCATCCACAGATCCAATATTCTCTGAGAGGGGACTGGTAACACAGTCCACCAGGAGCTTAAAAGTAGGGTAGCAAAAACTACATGCTATATACCACCCCCACCCAAACCTAAAATAACAGTAATAAACAATCATTGGCCATTAATATATCTCTTTATCAATGGTCTCCTTTCCCCAGTGTAAATACTAACAGAATATAAGTGGAAATAAGATACAACCTGCCGAATAAGAAAACTACTTAAAATATCACAAATAAAAATTAACTCAGTGTAAAAGGTTAAAAAAAAAATAATCCAAGCAGATAGATCTAAGAAGGAAGCTGATTGTATTCATATTAATATGTAACAAAATAGGCTTCAAGAAAAACTAAATAAAAGAGATTGGAAAGAACACAACATAGTCATCAAAGGAAAACAATCCACCAGCATGACATCTCCTTAACAAGGGCAACCACTTTTATAACGTAACCACTACTACAGCTTAAATTACATATTGATCATCACATACTGACACTGTGAGACTTCAAAACCCCACTTTCACTAATGAGGTGGTCATCCAGAAAAATATAAAACCAAAAACAGTGGGGCTAACAGACTTTATAATGCAAATGAATCTATCGAATTTTTACAGAGCATTTCACCCTATCACAAAATTATACCTTCCTCTCAGTACCTCATGGATCTTTCTCTAAAACTGACCACATACTCAGACTAAAAGCAATTTTGTCTCATCAGATAAAAGAAAATTGAAATAACTTCCTGTATTCTGTTAGACCACCATAAATATATCTATGTGTGTGTATATATATATATATACACACACATTTTGGATTTTTGAGACAGGGTTTCTCTGTGTAGCCCTGGCTGTTCTTGAACTCTCTCTGTAGACCAGGCTGGCCTCGAACTCAGAGATCTACCTGCCTCTGCCTCCCAAGTGTTGGGACTAAGGCATGTGCCTGGCCTAGACCACCATAAATTAAAGCTAGATTCCCAAAACAACTGAAACAACATAAACATACAAACTCATGGAAACTGAACAACTCTATAATGAGTGAAAAATCCGTGAAGACAGAAATAAATAAATTAAAATAAATAAATAAATTAAAAGTTCATAGCATAGACTGCCTATATTTAAAACAAATGCATAAATCTCATACTAGCCAATTAACAGTACAGCCAAAAACTGTAGAATGAACAGAAGTAAGCACACACAAGAGAAGTAGATGGACCTTAAGGACTGAAATCAATAAAATAGTAACAAAGAGAACAACACAAAGATTCAATGAAAGAGAATTGCTTTTTGAAAACTTCAAGACAGACAAATTCTTATCCAAACTAAATAAAAGACAGAGAGAGAATATCCAAATTAACAAACTCAGAAATGAAACAGGGGCATAAAAATAGATACTAAAGAAATACAGTGTTATAAGGACATACTTTGAAATAGTCTACTTTACTAAATTGAAAATTGAAAAGAAATGGGTCATTTTCTCAATTTTTACCACTTACCCAAGTCACATCAGTCAGAAAAATAATTAAGTAGACTTGCAACCCCCAGTGAAATAGAAGTAGTCATTAAAAGTGTTCCAACCAACAAACAGCCAGAGTCATATGAATTTATTGAAGAATTTTAACAGACTTTCATAGAAAAATTAATACCAATACCCCTTAGATTATCCTATATAATAGAAACAGAAAGGACAATGCCCAACTCATTCTATGAGCCTACAGTTACTCTGATACTCAAACCATGTAAAAACTCAACAAAGAATGAGAATTTCAGACCAATTATCCTTATGAAAATAAATGCAAACATGCAATAAAGTGCTTGGAAGCATAATCCAAGAACATACCAAAATGATCTTTCATCATGGTCAAATAGGGTATATTCTAGATATGCAAGGATGGTTCAATATATGAAAATCCATCTACATAATCTATAATATAGACAAATGGAAATACAAAATGATTATATCACTAGATGCTGAAGAGACATCTTTGATCAGTTTCATTATAAGAGACTTGGAGAGATCAGGGAGACAAGGGACATATCTAAACACAATAAAGACAATTTATAGCAAATCCATAGCCAATATCAAATTAAATGCAGAGCACATCAAAGCAGTTCTGCTAAAGTCAGGAGCAAGGAAAGGTAGTCTTTGAAACCTGGAAATTGTAGATAGAGAAATAAGGCAATCAATAAAAGTCAAGGAGATATAAATAGGAAAGAAGTCAAACTATGGTTACTGACAGATGATATAGTAGTATGCATAAGCAACCCAAAACATTCTACTAGGGAACTTGTACAGGTGATATATATTTTCAGCAAGTGGCTAGATATAATATTAACTAAAAAGAATCAGTAGTCCTCCTATATGCAAATGATAGACTGAGAAATAAATAAGGGAAACAAATTTCACCATAACCTCAAAAAATATAAAATATCTTTGCCTAACTCTAACCAGGCAAATTCTCAAGTCTTTGAAAAAAAATAATTGAAGACTGTATCAAAAGATACAAAGATCTCACATGCTCATGGATCAATAGAATCAATATAGTAAAAAAAAATGGCTATTGTATCAAAAATAATCTACCGATTTAATACAATCCCCATCAAAATTTCAGCACAATTCTTTATAGATATTGAAAAGACACTACTCAACTTACTATGGAAAAATAGAAACACATAACAGCTAAAGTAATTGTGAACAATAAAGAACTGCTACAGTTTACAGATTTACATAGCTATAGTGATAAAACTGCATGGCATTGGCTGAAAATAGACATGTTGATCAATGGAATAGAATTAAAACAAAGGCATAAATCCAACGACAAAGAAAATCCAGAAATGCACATTGAAAAATGACAGCATCTTTAACAAATGCTGCTAGTAAACTGAATATCTGCTTGTAAAAGAACACAAATAGATTCATACTTATCATCCTCCACAAAATTCAAGTACAGGTGGATCAAACACCTCAACATAAGAACAGATACACTGAATCTGATAACATAGAATATGGAAAAAAAACCTTGAACGCATTGGCACAGGAGCCAAGTTTCTGAACAGAGCACTAATAATGTAGGCACTAAGGTCAACAATTAATAAAAAGCTTCTGTAAGGCAAAGGGCACCATCAATCAGACAAAGCAGTAGCCTACAGAATGTGAAAAGGTTTTCACAAGTTCCACATCTGATAGAGCACTAATCTCCAAATATATAAACCACTAAAGAAACTAGTACACAATAAATAAGTAAATAATTTTAAAATGTGGTACAAATCTATACATAATTCTCAGCAGAAGAATTTCAAATGGTTAGAAAATACTTGCTATACTCATTTATCAGTGTCTTTCTCCAGTTGTCATCAAAGAGGCTTCCTCCTGCCTCAGACAGCAGTGAATGAAGAGACACACAACCAGATATTATAAGAACTATATTATTATAGTATAAATTGGAAGTCTCCATTTGTTCCCTCCCATCAGAAATTGGGGAATTCTACAGAAGACAAGGAGGAAAGATTACAGGAGTCAAAGGGGATGGAGGACCCCAGGAGAAAATGTCCTTTTCAAGCAACTAATCAGGTCTCATATAGACTTACAGAGAATTAAGTGGCAATAATAGGGCACCATATCCTCTTCCTGTATGTTGTGGCTGTTAGTTTGGTGTTTTGTGAAAATTCTAAGAGTAGGAGCAGATATGTCGGAGTATTACCTGCTCTTGAGTTTCTTCTCCTCCTATTAGGTTGCTTGGTCCAGGCTCCAAATAAGGACTTTTACCTTATCCTACTGTATGTTGTTTTATCATGTTTCATTGTATCTTGGAGGATTGCTCTTTCCTGAAGAGAAAAACTGGAGTAGTGGATCTGGGGAAAGTGGGGCTGGCAGGAGTGCAGAGACAGACTGGTAACTGAGATGTATTTGTGAGACAAAAATCTATTTTCAATTAACAAAGAAATATTCATCAGGGATACACACTCAAAATGATTTTGAGATAAACTTATACCTCTCAGAATAGCTAAGACAATTAACACAAGTGACATCTCATGCTGGCAAAGATGTAGAGCAAGAGAAGCATTTATCCTTTGCTGGTGGGAATACAAACATGTACAGCAACTATGGGAACCAATATGTCAGTTCCTTAGAAAACTGGGAATCAATCTAAGTAAATACCCAGTTACATCACTCTTGAGCATATACCCATAGGATGTTCAATTCTATCACAAGGGTACTTCCCCAACTATGTTCATCATTCATAATATTCAGAAACTATATAGATGTCCCTCAACCAAATAATGGATAAATACAATGTGTCATATTTACAATACTCATTTACATTACTCAGATGCTAAAAATAATGACATTATAAGATTTACAGGCAAATGGACAGAACTAAAAAATAGAAAATCCTTCTGAGGGAAGTACCCTACACCTAGAAAAACAAATATGATATACATTCCCAATAAGCAGCATTAGCTGTTAAGTAAATAATAAACAATCTACAATCCACATTCCTATTGAAATTAAGTAAAGACCATTCTTGAGATCCATATGGATCTCCATCAGTTGGGCAAACTGAATAGATTTTGTGGGTGGACTGGGGTCAATGGCTATGAGATCAAGATGGATCAGGCACAGAGAGGAGATGAGATAGAATGAGAAAATGAAAGGAGAGTCAGCTGGAATTTTATGGCATTTAAGGAGAATTATGAAAATCTAGTGCAGTGAAAGTTTCTGGAATCTATGAGGGTGATCATAGTGGAGAATCATAGTAATAGGGTATAATATGGTGTCTTAACTTGTTGTCTCTTGGAGCTTTTGGAGTATTGGGACTGGGTTGCATTTGGTTGAGTTGTTGGCCAAAGACTTCCTGAAGAAATCCCAAAAAACCCAGGATGATATTAGGGCAGAGAGTTGGTCTCTGCAAACTGGTAGTGGGGCACCATTGCCGAGGACAACATTCACAAACCTTATTCTATCTAGAGAGGTTAAATTGCAGCCTGCATGAAGCCTTCACCCCCAAATTCTATTCTCTTTCATATAGGAAGGTACTCTTCAGGCTACCAAAAAAGAAATCTGGACACCAACCCAAACACAAACGCTTTGACCAAAAATCTGTTTGGCCTGCAAATTTTCAAGATGTTCTGAGGCAATGGTGGACAGAACATGTGGGAAATGGCCAGCAAATGTCTGATATAACTTGATATAGTCTTCATGCAAGAGATCCCATGCCTGACAGTGCATGGATTGTCAAGAACAAGAAACTGAATTAAGAACCTAGGAGAGAGCCAAACATGACTGGTGTAAAATAAAAATAAATAGATAAATAATAAATAAATAAAATTAACATGATTTATTATGATACTCTGGTATAGTCACAGGTCACTACATTATCCAGTTGTCATCAGAGAGGCTTCCTCCTGTAACAGATTGGAAAAATGCACACACCCACAACCAGACATTATGCTAAGAGAGAGTCTGAATTGGAAGTCTCTGTCAGAGGAGATGTAGAATACCAGGAGAACATAGTCCATTGAATCAACTGAGCAGGACTTATATGGGATCACAGAGCAATCAGCAAGCAAGCAGCCTTAGTGGATAGGCACCAGGTCCTATTTGATTATGTTTGGCTGTTAGCTATTGTGTTTTGTGGGATTCTTAACTGTGGGAGAAGATATGTCTCTGAATCCAGCTCTTCATTCTCTTTTTGTACTGTTAGGTTGTCTTGTTCAGTTTTGATGTGAGGATGCATGCCTTGTCTTTTTGTACTCTGTTTTATTATGCTTGTTGTTGTCTCTTGGAAGCTTGCTATTTTCTGATGGGAGATGGATGTGTAGTAGATTTGGGGAGGACAGGAAATAGTGGCATGGGAGGAGTGAAGAAAGCAGAAACTGGTCTGGATATATTATATGTGAGAATATTCTAATGTATATGTATATACTGATATATATTGATATATATCTTTGTATGTATGTAATGAAAATGCTAACAACCCTTATTTGTTACATAGTACATGAATTCACTTTTTACTATGTTATAGGGACAGATAATGCTCTTTAAATATAAATACAGTATGACACACTTTTAATAATAATGTATATAAACAGACTAATAGTGTCATATATGCTGAGTAAAGAATTCAGCCATTAAATCACATCTTTACATTTTTATACTATATTCCATAAACATAATCAATATAATAAAATATAAAGGCAAAACTGAATGTTATCAGTTTACATTAATTATACAATAGTGAAATTAATATGCTTTAAATATTACCAATTTATTTAATGATAAAACACATCTTTACTGTTCTGTAAAAATTATGATCGTATTTTTATGCCTGTTGTAATTATTTATAATAGAAAATGTACTTTAATATGTGACACAATCAAGTTATGAAAACATAGGATAATAACAGAAATATGTGTACACACATATATATGTACATACATATATATATGCAAGACCAACATAGTGAAAACTATAAAAAAACTGAGTATAATATTGAAAATTTAATTAAATTTAAAGATTTTGTACACATAAATTAGAAGACACAGTGTAATTTTAAGCATATTGTATTATTTCATTTATATAAATGATCAAATTGTACTACTTTTTGATATTTTATTCAAACTTTGAGAATTGTGTACATGTATTTTGATCATATTCACTCCCCCAAGCACACCTTTCTGCCTAGATTCACTAGTGGATACTGTGTGGTTCTAGTGATTGCAATAGAGCACAAAACAGGCATATTAATGACTGGTAATGTTCTTTTTTTTATCTGATGGTGATTTTCTAGAACATATTTACTTGATGAAAAACAGCAAAACCTGAAATTTAAGGATGGTGCATATCTATCTACATCTATTATTCTTTCAAAAGCTCTCTCCTCGAATGAAACAGATGAAGGTGAAAAAAAAGCTGGTGATAATTATTCTGTGAAATACCTGATTAATATTTCAAGAATTTAAAAGTGAGATAAATGGATATGAAGAAAATATACATCGGTTTTTAGAGCTCTACCTACAATGAAGTCTCTGGTGCTCATGAATGTCAATCCCTGTATCCAACTGATCTGCACCTGAGTACATCTGGGTAGGAATGTATGTTGTACAAAAGATGTCTTGCTGCTAGAATTTATTTGTGTTTGTCCCTGCCCTGGATATGCTTATTTACAATATTTATTACAGTCATGAGGGAAATTTTTAAAATGAAGAATTAAAGTGAGCAGAAATGTAGCTTAAATTAGATGTTTTCCTTCGTAGCAAGAAGATAGTATAAGACATTAAATGTGGGAAAACATCATGCCATTTAATATGTATTACTCAGTTCCTGGAGCAAACATGTAACAATTCATTGTACTGTCCCACTGTAAGCACTTTGGTCACCACTGATGTAATTTGGTCCTGAGAACCACTATGGTAAAATATAAAAAAGGTTCAATTTCTGTCTTAGCCACATGGAGTTAGAAACACAGTTTTTAAGACTAAAAGAATCAATAACAGAGTAAGAAAAATAGCAAGTTAGGAATTTCCACTTCAAAGTATTTTATTCATTTCTAATACCTACTCTACAGGAGACACTGTTTTGTCACATAAGGACCTAATTTCAATCACCAGAATCCACACAAATATCTGAAACAGAGATGTGTACCTGCAATCCCAGTGCTGATGCAGAAGATGGAGATGGATCTCCTGGGCTGGTTGCCTAGGTTGTTAGCTGACTTAACGACCCATCCCTCAAAATATAAGGTGGAGCATGACTGAAAAAAGTATCCAACATCTACTTGTATGCTTTCCCATGAACTGATCTCCTTCATATTAAAGGAAATTCTTTAATGACCTTTCAGATTCAAATGATTGACCAAAGTCATTTGGGGAACTCAAGACATTGTCCTTTCACATTGCTAGGCACTGTGTGCACCTAAGTTCCTTTCACCCAGAATCCAACATTTATTCATAATTCTTAACATCAGAGAAAATTTCTCCAACTCTATGATAGTGGGCCAATCATGAAAACTTGAGCTTCAACTTTGATATCTGTGAAAAGGAGGTAATGATGAAGGAATAGAGAAGATCAATTCCACCACACCAAGCATTTAATACAGAGCTTGACACTAAGAATCCAATGCTGGATTTTATTATGATTGCTATTACTTGGAGTGTACACATAATGTAACTTGTATAGAGGGTGTAGTCTCCCTTGACTCAAACAATTGAAACAATGAACTACACAAAACTACAATTCTCCCAAGAATCCTAATTTGGGAATCTGAAGAGGCTAGTGCCAATCATAGAAAGGAACTCTCCATCTAGGAAGATATTTACACATTTCCCTTGAAGGAAATGAACATGAGCATATCTTTCATCTTGTCTATTAAACTGTAGTATTACAACAGAAATCTGAGATAAAACCTAAAGATCTTTTGTCTCAAGTTTAGCCAAACCCCTTTTAACAATTTGTCTCATTTCCTTTTAAAAGAAAGAGGTTTATGAATAAATGCTCTTGTAAAAGAAACATTCTCAGTTTATTCCAGTTTATGGAAGTAGGTCCATATTGAGTCATTTGAACATAGCCTCATTAATTGGCAAATTAATCTGGAATGGTTCCTTGTCAGTACTTAAAGCTGCGAACATATTCTTGGAGACCTAAGTACGGGAATATTCATAATGCAAGAACTTGAGTGATTCTAGATTTTTAGGCCATCTACTATGAGTATCGTACTGGCTAATGATGTATCACAGTTCCCACTGAAGCTAAAGCCTTTAATCTTGGAGGAAAACTTCTTAACATCTATAATGTAAAAATGAATTAAAACAGCAGGATATTTAAAACAGAATGTTTACAAAGAGATGAACTAAAATAATGTTCTAGGGAGCTGGAGAGATGGCTCATCAGATAAGACCACTGACTGCTCTTCCAAAGGTCCTGAGTTCAAATCCCAGCAACCACATGGTGGCTCACAACCATCTATAATAAGATCTGATGCCCTCTTTTGGTGCATCTGAAGTCAGCTACTATGCACTTACATATAATAAAAAAAATCTTTAAAAAAAATAAAATAATGTTCTAAGTAGAGGGGAAACTTCCACCCTGAATAAAACCTCAATAAGACAGGTTTAGTATCTGAAAATAGCTTTATGAACTCCCTGAAACTGAACAGATTTACCTGGACCTTCCATCTCCAAGAGTATATAAGCAAAACTGGCTGCTGAGAGTCAATCAGACTGGCTAAGCTGCTTAGAACAGGATTGGGCCAAGCAGCTTATAAGAAACAGAGAGCAGGCAAGCAGTCTGAAAGAAGCAGACACTATCTTCCTGCTGGAGGTAGAAGACAGGACATCAAACGAGGGACATTGTGGAGCATCCCACAGTCACGACTCTGACCCGTAATTGTTCCTGTCTGAAAGAATTACAAGGATGGAAATAGAGAGAAGACTGAGGAAAAGAAAATCCAGTGACAGGCCCAAAGTGGAATTCAGCTCAAGGGGAGGTTCCAAGACCTGACACTACTACTGAGGCTATGGAACACTCACAAAAAAGGACCTAGCATGACCACACACTGAAAAACCCAACAAGCAGCTGAAAGTCAGATGCTGGTATTTTCACCTAACCAATGGACAGAAGCAGCTGACCTGTGTTGTTGAATTAGGGAAAGGCTGAAAGAAGCTGAGGAGAAGGGTGATCCTGTAGGAGGACCAGCAGTCTCAATCAATCTGGGCCCCCAAGATTTCTCAAATGCTACACCACCGAATGAATAGGCAGCATACACCAGCTGATATGAGGCCCCCAACACACAGAGGACTGCTGGGTCTGTGTTCATTCAGAGATGACACACCTAACCCGTAAGAGACTGGAGGCCCCAGGGTGTTTAGAGTTCAGGTGGGGATGGGAAGTGTGAGGACATCCACGTGGAAA
>JADRCD010153268.1:0-17068 GCA_019843815.1 Montemys delectorum
AAAACAAAACAAAACAAAGTCAAACACACACGATTCTGCCTTCACCTCTTCAGTGACATCATTGATATGTCCCAAATGGTATGTAAGAATTTAAAGTTGCATGTAATTTTCTTCCTTTATAAAATCATTATGAAGACTGAAGGGATAGCTCAGTGATAGACAATGTGCTTATAACGTGTAAACCTCTGGATTCAGTTCTAAGCACACACAAAAAGCAAATGTAATATACATAAACTTAGTCATTATCAGTTACTTCATTGTTAATGGCCATACACATTATGAATTCTGATCTGTGATGAAAATAAAATGCAAATATTTTTTAAAATGTTTACCCAGTAACAAGCAATATACTACTGAATGTTTGCTGTTCAAGGAAAGGCTGATGTAAGTTCACACTGAAGCTAGAGTACACAGCATCCTTAACCCTCAGTCTCTTGCACCCTGGATAACCTGGTAGTTATCCTGCTGAGTCCCACCATGCTAACAGGATGTAATTTGGTGATATCTCTGTTCCATCTCTGTTTTCCAATCCTGAAAATCAGCCTGCTGTTACCAAGCCTTGTTTCATATTGAGCACCCTGGAAGTGAGTGGGGGAGCTATTTGGACAGTCTGAACATTTTCCCAAGGCTACTTCTCCATTATGAAAAATGCGGCCCGTTCACACCAGATTGAAAGCTAATAGAAGGAACATCCTTCAGACATCTCTTTAGGTGAATCTGCCTCTTGTGCTCCAAATTAAATTCACTGTGCAATTTCCTTGTCTCTTCGAAGAACATTACCATCTTTCCAATTACCTTCACTCAGAACCTCAGAGTTCTCTTTGACAGGTCTCATTCTGCTCCACGCTATGTCAAAAATTAAAACTGTCTTGCCTTTCCCCTGACACTTTCCAAATCCCAGCCCACAGTGGTTCATTTCCATGCCACTCAGAAAACCATTTGGCTGCTTTTCAAGAGCACTGTCTCATCTCCAGCCATCGCTGATTATGACACCAAATAAGAATCTCTCAAGTGAATATCACTTCTCTACTGAGGAAACTCAATTGTGCTTCGATAATACTTTAAAACCCAGGCTCTCCTTGCAGACATCTCTGCAATGTCTATAGACCCCATTTTCCACAGTTCCCAACACTTTTATGCTGATGTGGCCCATAATCTTTATTCTCCTTGATTCAGATCTTTTCCTCTTTTTTTTTTTAAATGAATTTGTTTTTTTAATCAAATTTAAATACCAGATAATTAGTTCGTTTTATGCCATCTTTCTCACCTCACATGCCTGACATTAATCCCAGCACTGTTCTCTAAGGTGGAAGTTAGACCCTTAAAACAGTGTTTGTGTGTGTGTGTGTGTGTGTGTGTGTGTGTGTGTGTATGTGTGTGTGTGTGTGTGTGTGTGTGTGTGTGTATAAGTGGGGTGGATGTGGAGAAACGCAATAAAACTAATTAAGATGCTCTGAGAAGGGAATGAGCAATGTTGGGGAATGTAAAGTGGGAAAAGGCCATGTGTTACACAAAAACAGAAAGAAGGCTATTGTGAGGGTATGAATAGGGGGCATAGGAATGAGAGAGAGTGGGGAAAGGAAAATCAACAAAAGCAAACTTTATTTGAAAAAAGTGCCACCATGAAACCCGATATGTTGTATGATAATATAAAACAAAAGTAGACATTAATAACAAAAGCACAGTCAAAAGCACCACTAGAGGTGCCTGTGCTATATGCTTTAGCCTGGAATTAACTGCTTTGGTGACCTCAGGACATTGTACTTTGCTCGCTGATGCCCTGCCTTTCTAGCCAGACTTGTCCCTTTTCTTGTTGCTGTGATAAAACATCATGAGCAAAGCAGTGTATAGAAGAAAGAGTTTATTTTCGCTTGTGATTCTGAGGATGAGAGTCCATCATGGCAGAAAGGCATGGCAGCGAGTGGCAGGCATGGTGGTGGGAGGGAGAAGTTAAGAGTAATCGATTGTTGCTCTTGCAGTGGACCTGAGTTCTGTTCCCAGCAGCCATGTCTGATGGCTCATAATGTCTTGTAACCTGTCTTCTGGCCTGTGTGGAAATGCTGTCCTGCACATATATGAATGGAATTCATATATGCCTTCACACTCAGTCATAAAAATAAGTAAATAAATAATGTTTGTGTAGAATAATAACAAGGACAATAAATCTCTCATGAATATTTTTGCCTTCTGTTATTGAAATGATAAATATCATTAGATAACAGTCTTATGTGGGAAAGTGTGAGTGAATGGTAGTACAGATAGTAACATGAGAACCAAATTAACTCCTCCATCTACAAGCTTTCTCTACCATGTTTGGAATATTCTACATCCTGTCATAAAAACGAAAATATTAATGACCGTTTGTGAATTTGGTCTCCTCATTGCATGACCATCATTTCAGAGATGAGAAGAGTCCACTCATCCGTCTTCCCTTACGCTAATACCAGCAGTTGGGCCTTGTAAATCCCAGATGGTAGATAATTGCTCATTAACTTGGAATGGCAAGTCATTCTTCAGTGACAGGTCCAAGAGAGGGGAACCAAGAGATCATAAAATAAAGAAGACCAGAAAGTTTGGGATTAGAAGTTCTTATATAAGCTCTGCCTTGTGCCAAGTAAGCTTATTAAGAAATCACTGCATCTTCTATACAGTTTGTAGGTGTAAAATGGGACAGAGTCAGCAGAAAGCTATCATACATTGTGACTAAGTCAGCAGGAAGCTAATCAAGGAATGCTGTACAAAGGAAACAGAGAATATCTCAAGTACATTGCAGACTGAGCACACAGTGGTTTGGGGACTGATAATTCTAGCTCTTCAGAGAGGGGATGATATCAGAGTCCCATAAAGCAGAACCTCGACTCTTCCAGGCCCTGTCCCCAGCCCCAGCACAGACCTTGCCACGTCTGTTCCCGGGCAAGCGTACAGAAGTAGTATTGTTTTTATTCTTTCATCGGGGCCTTTGAAAAAAACCTTAGCCTGGCTCTCAACAGTTCGTCATGGGAAAGGATAATAATAAAAAAAATGCTTGTTTTCAGTATGAATCAGTAGAAGATGGCTTTTGGAATTTCGGTTGTCTTACTTCAGAATTATAGGGCTTATCCTTAGTAGAAGAATTTACACAGTCTGCTTGGAAAAGCCTAGACAAGTTAATTCACAACCATGACCTGGGGATTTAAAAGGATAGAGTCACTGGATAAATAAGTAGATTTTTAACGGCTTGTATAAGTAGAACCAGTGGGCACAGGTTACTAATCCCAGTTCTTGTCAAGGTGACTTAGGAAGATCACAGATTGGAGTCAAGTCTGGGTTACACAGTGAGTTTACAGCCAGACAGCTTAGCCAGAGCCTATTTCAGAGTAAAACAGTAAATTAGCAAAGGAAGGCCGAGGGCTACATCTCAGGTGCAGAGAACTTGACAATCACACATGAGTCCTTCGTCCAATCTCTGGCACCATAAGAAATGATTTGTAGATGAACTTAATTAATGCAGTGCCTGGTGTTAATGATAGCTCCTGGTCCTACTGCTGGCTGTGACTGTCACTGTCACTGCGAGGCAACTGCTCAGAGTAGAACGTCCTTCAGTCTTAAGGATCATAATGCTCCTGTACCTTGGCCAGTCTCAGGATCTTCAGTCTCATTTGCTAATCCCACTTATGTATTCATTAGTTGTCACTAATGGGCAATGCATCGTACATCTGGGGATGCACTGTAAGTATTTGCTTTAAAAAAACGAAGTGTCCAGCAATTCTACAAGATTTTTTGTTTCTTATAAAAACTACAATATTTGCTAAAGGTGCAATAACTAGTGAGATACCAGATCTTACTATCAAGAGAGGCCTGCTGTTGTCAACAACCACTGGGGAAGATTCAGTCAAACCGTTTATTCTTACTGTAAAGGTATGTTCACCAATCCATCCGGCACTATACTCATTAAACTATATGACTGATATATTCACTTTCTATACTGTCATAAAATAAGCCAGCAAACTCTGGTGTTACAAAAAAAAAAACCCACAAATTTTTATAAATTGGCTTGATTATTTTGTAGAAATAAATGTTCCTCCAATCCAAATGACTTATAAAATGTTTTATTAAATTTTTGAAGGTTGTGTATATATACATAGATACATACATGCATGTATATAATATGTACACACACACATATATATATATATATATACACACACACACACACACACACACACACACACACACACACACATGCATGTGTGTATCTATGTGAGTATAATCCACATGAGTGCAGGGTTCTGTAAGAAGCCAAATAGGGCATTTGAATCACTGGAGTGCAATTATAGACAGTTCTGAGCTGCCTGACCTCGTTCTCAGAACTAAACTCCCATCTTCTGCAAAAGTAGCAAATGCCTCTAGCCGTTCAACAGCCTCTCCAGCCTGAGAGCTTTAATTCTTGATCATGTGCAAGATGTTCTTGAATGGGAACTGTGCCAATGATCTTGGCAAAGTCAAAAGAGAACTGATGGTCCTTTGAACACGGACACCAGATGTCACAGGACTGCATAGGTGCTGTAGGCTGTGGCATATCCTCTGCACGTCACAATGAACAACAACAACAACAACAACAACAACAACAACAACACCATCATCAACAACAACATCCATCAACAAAAGGAAAAACAATTGTTATTTCCTGGAAAAATTACAATGCAACATAATACTTATAATACTTAAGCTTATTATTACTGCTAGGGTAGAATTCCCAGCCTATACTGACTCCTTCCTGTTAGGGGAAAATATACAGTATTAAGTGGGTATTTTATTCCCACAGGTGAGGATATAAACATATTATTCATAATGTTGATAGCCCCCCCAGGACTTAGAAGACTAAGGGTAAGCAGTGGAAACAAAGCAATTCAGATAGGGCATCAACTAAGAAGCCAGAATTTATGAACATGTTTTAAGGGGAACAGAATTGTGTGTGTCTATTTCCTAAAGTTCAAGCAGAGGAATAAAAAAGGCTACAAAATAGCAAGGAAGAACTGGGAATTGGGGAGATGTTCATGGGCCTTCCAATGAAAGGTATTTTAAATACTAGGGATTAGAATGGAGTTGTGTTGTACATTACCTAAATAACTTTCCAAGCCTCATCACAGCTTGGTTCTAATCTTCAAATAAATAGAACTTTTCTTTTAAAGGGAAAAATAATACAATTCCAAAATTCCAAAAGAAATCATCAATGTTTGTTTAGTGTCTCTCTGGAACCTTACTGAGAAGAGAAGGCTTTATTTTTTATTTTTATTTTTATTTTTTTGCTTTTCCTGCATTGGTTGAATTACAGTCTTCTGAGGTCAGTTCTGTGGCCTGTGGTTCACACTGCTGGATTAGCTTTGCATGTGTGTGATTACATATGTTCGTGTGAGTGACTGTGTGTCACTATTAGGGAAAACCATGAGAGGAATGGCTGCTCCATAGAAGGTTTCTCTCCTTAGAGAGAGCCGGTGATTGACAGGAAGGAATGTAAGGTACGTCCTTGGCAAAGAAGTGGAACAGTGCTGATTTCGTGGAATTCAAGCTTCAGGGAACTATATATCACTGGAGCTGGAAATGAAGGTAAGAGTTACCTAATGATTAGCTTTGTGTCAACTTGACCTATGATTACATCACCTGGGAAGAGATGTCCATGAGGGATTGTCTGCAATGATCTGGCTTGTAGATTTGCCTTTGGGGGGTTTGAATTAAATTAATTTATATGACAAAAAATGGGGAATTGTGAGCAGTGCTGTTCCTTCGGGTACCTTACACTGTGTAAGGATGGAGAGACCACGTTGAGTACAAGCAAGGAGGCAAGCATGCAAAGGTTTCTCTCTGCTCTTGACTATGGATGGAACGTAGCAGGCTGTTTGAAGTTCTCGCCTTGCCTTCCCCACGAAGATGGAATACAATGATGGCTCTAAAAGCTAAAACAAATTTTTTCCCCCTTAAGGTGCTTTTTAATCCCCACATTTCATTCCAGCTACAGAAATTAATCTAGGATAAATTCTACTAGGAAGCATGACCCAAAATGAACTCCTATGCAGGAGGCAGTGAGTCACCAGGGCAACCTTCAGTCAGAATAAGTGAATCAGACGTATGTTTTTGAAAGGGCAAATCAGCAAGGGAATGGGGTGAGACGGAAACAGGAAGTTACACTGTGTGGTAGTCACTATAACTCAGCAAAGAAACAGTCAACCCTCAAACAGTAAACACTCAAACTGGGGATCTGTAAAGATGAATGACAAAATGACAAATGAGTGGCAAAATCCCTGTCATTTGAAGATACAGTGAAGTAAAATGGAGAGAATGAATCAAATTATACCCAGCTTTCCAGATTGTGAGACTCAATGGATAATATTACTGTTTACTAAATATGATGCAGGGGAAGAGACAATGGACCCAGGAGTAGGAAATTAGGATAATTTAGGATTATTTGATCCATTAGTCTTTAATTACCATTTATTTATCAGTTATGCCAGAATTCGAACCCAGGACCTTGCACATGCTAGGCAAGTACTTTAACACTTAGCATTATCTATTAAGATGTAATAACTAATTAATGTCAGTGACTGAGCAAAACTGATGCTCTCAATGTAAGTAAAAAAAGTTACTTTATGTAGCTCTAATAATAAAGTCAAGGGCATCAACATTTTAATCTATGCTTGACTTCGTGTCTCACATGAGTGTAAGGCTGAATCTGTACTATCTTCTGCAGCCTCTTCTATACCCACTGCAGGTTTCTACTCACTCACTGAAACTTACTCAGCATCTGTTGTAACTCCACAGTGATTTCACAGGCATTGCCTGAGCTGGTCTGTTAATGGGATCAACCTATTGGAATGTGGAAAGGGTGGGCTGGCTCCTTTAAATCTACTCCTTAACTTTACTGTTTCTCATCCTGCATGATAGAATGCTATCCATCCTCAACCCGCACATTTCCTGTGGCTCTCTTGGTAAGGCGATCCTCTTGCACATTGTGCTCTTTCCCCTGCTCATTTTATGTGATACCTACACGACACATATTGATCATCATCCATGCTCGACTAATGTGTTTTCTAATTTGTCCTTTTTTTATTGTGGTATGGTCTCTGCCCTCCATTCCTTCTGTCTCTTCTAGAGAATGGAGCTCCCTGAGATTTTATTTCTTCAGTGTTTCCTCCTCTTCCACCTCTGCTGTTGAACGTTCTTTTCTTTTCCTTTCTTCCTTCATTCCTTTACTCCTTCCTTTTCTGCTCCTTCCTCTTCCTTTTATTTAATCTTGTTTCCACATCTTTCTCCTCATTTTCCTCCATTTTTCTTCTTCCTCACCTACCTACCTACCTACCTACCTACCTACCTACCTACCTACCTACCTACCTATCTGCCTGCCTACCTGCCTGCCTGCCTGCCTGCCTGCTTGTCTGTCTGTCTGTCTGTCTGTCTGTCTGTCTACCTCCCTACCTAACCTTCTGATCTAAATTCTCAACAATACCATCCTATTAACTGCCATCTGGAATTTACATCTGAATTCCACATTCAGGATATTTATTTGGATATAATTTTCCAATCAACACATATCAACATCTCATGCCACTTTTCCTTAACCCTTAAAGTTTCCTATTGCCAATAGAACACAAAAATTCTATTGAAAGAGGTAAAAGACTTTTATAAAATAGAAAGATACCCTGTGTTTGAAGATTGTGTAGAATAATATTCTTTGTATTGAATAATATTCAATACAAGTAGTTTACAGATTCAATGCAGCCCAATCAAACCTCTTACCTTTTGAGATTTAGGACTACCTATGGATACCTAAGCATTGTAAATGCCCTGACTCACACATGGTGCTAAAACTGTAGTTCTGGTCATTTTTCAGCCCCCATGAAGGCCATCTTTCCAAAAGTTTGGGACTTTTAGGTTTGTTTTTAGATGTTTTAAAGGTGCTTGAGTATGGGATTACCTCTAGCAACCCAAAAGGTTAAATCTGGATTAAATGAGGGCTTTGTATGAATTGAATATCAGCACTAAAGAGCACCGGAAATAGGATAGAGTTCTGCCAATGAGAGGAACAAGAAAGCAGCCAACAGCATAGATGCCTCATTTTAGAGCCACTGTTCCTTGGCTAATGGCTTCCTGTATCATAGGCCTCTGTGACAAACTTCTGGAAGCTATGTATATGAGATGACTCATAAAGACTAAGTGCCTTTTCTAACAAACACCCCATGACTGTTATATCATAAAAACTGATGCAGTGTGACAAGCTTACTTCCTTCCTGCCCATGACTTGAAAAGGTCAATACCATTTTACTCACTTTACCTGAAGGAAGATGAGCTTTCCTGGCTATAAAACATCAAATATTTGAGAGTTTAAACATAAAATTTAGTTAAAAAATGATTTTGGGAAATGTTTTATTATTTTAGTCAAAGTATGAACCAAAGACAAAATAAGTGCCAAAGATGTCAGTCTAGAAAAAAAAATCACACCCCCTCCACACAAAGCTTTAGAATGTTATTTATATTTATGTTGTTGAAAGTCAAGCTCATTTTTGTTTTGCTAATAGGAAGGCTGCCTGGGTTTTAACGCTAGCTATTGTAGTTATGGTAGATACCTCTAACCTGTTCTTAACATATGCTGTACCTGAAGCAGTCTTGGTTTCCTCTCTGATTGGTAACGACTCTCACCTTGTATCCTGAACTAGGTGGTCTTTCAACAAAAGAGCAGAGGGCCTCAAATACAAAGTCCAGTACAGTACCTACTAGAATTTTTTTCCAGTTTTTAAATGGGGTAAAACATGCACAACATGAAATTGAGTTTCTCCTGTTTTCATTCTTATTATTTTGAGACAAATCTCTGGTACCATAGGGTAAACTCTTGAACTCACTATGTAGTTGAATATGACCTTGATCTCTTGATCCTCCTGCCTCCACATTCCAAGTACTTGAATTCCAGATGTGTACTACCATGCCTAGTTTATACACTGCTGAGGATTGGATCCATGACTCTAAGCACACCAAGCAACCATTCTACTGACTAAGCTGCATCCAATGTCCTGGCTTGAAATGTACATTTATGATGTGATTCAGCTATTATGAACACATTTTATTGCTTTTTCAACCTGAAACTCTGTACCCATTCCCTGTAGGAAACAGTCATTTTATTTATTCCGTGAATGTTATCATTTTAGATACCCCACAGTGAACATATACTGTATGTGACTTTAGACTATTTTATTACATTTACCCATGTTAGGGTGTGTTTGTTTGTGTGTGTGTGTGTGTGTGTGTGTGTGTGTGTGTGTGTGCGCGCGCGCACTTGTTCATGCTCAGTCCTCTGAAACAGCAGCCAGTACTCTTAATAAGTAAATCTTCTCTCTAGATCTCAAATCACTTAATCTCAAGGGTTTAAAAACCTTTGACCACTTGTCTTTGGCAATTATTCATTCTTACAAAAATAAAAATGAAATTAGAGTATTCTATGATAGTCATAGATTAGATAAAACAATTGAGAAAATAATTTCTGGATAGTGTCTTTTAGTTCTGAATAAGTTAAAGTTATTTATTCACAATCAGCTAAAATATCAGTTCAGCTCATGCAGGAAATCCTTGATACACCAAGAAAGATGTTACAATTAAAAGGTTAAGAGTTAGGGACTGGAGAGATGTCTCAGTGGTTAAGAGCACTGACTGTTCTTCCAGAGGTCCTGAATTCAAATTCCAGCAACCACATGGTAGCTCACAACCATCTGTAATGAGATTGGATGTCCTCTTCTGATGTGTCTGAAGACTGCTACAGTGTACTTAGATATAATAAATAAATAAACAAACAAACAAACAAATAAATAAATCTTTTTTAAAAATTAAGAGTTATATTTTTGAAAAAAATTAGAACAAATTTTGACAGAAGGTTGAAATCTACCAATGTTAGAGTATACTATTTATTAAAATTTGCCCAAGGTTGAAAAAGTTACAGAAAATCTTACCATTAAAAAATGGTCATGAAGAATGTGTGATGCTTTTTGTATTGGTTTCTTTCCTCATTGCTATGAGCAAATACCTAACGGAAAGCAACTTCCTTGGGAGGAAAAGTTTGTTTGGGCTCACAGTTCACTGGGTACAGTCCATCACAGTGAGGAAGGCAAAGTCACAGGTGCGACTAGTAAGCAAAGAATTGATGATGACATAGTTTGTCTTTTCTATCTTTATTTTTGATCTAGGACTCTAGTCCAATGATGCCACGTACATTCATTGTGGGCCTTCTCTCCTCCCTGGAAGCTCCCTTACAAGCATACAAACAGAGGTATGTCTCCCAGGTGATTCTGATACACTCCCCAATCTGACAATGAGAATCAACTCCTGTATTTCTTAATTCTAAACACATTAATGTCCTAGATATTTATGGGAAGATGACAACAAAATTGGATAGGAGGTACTGATTTTCCCATAGAATTGTCAAACTCCACTTACCAGTAAGTGGTTGAATCTACCTGCTAGGAACCAAGACTTCCATATGTGATCCTTTGTCAACTTCATAAACAGGCTATAACACTTGGTTAAGTTTCTCTCTGTTTTAAAATAAATGTTAGAATATTGCTATCTTTACCAAATGAAGTAGAAAGACTGGCTCAAAATTGGAGTCATTACTTTCATCCTTGGTGCTGTTCTAGTTAGGAGTCAGGCAATGACAATGTTGTCATTGACTTAAGGGTTCAAACTCATTTCCCACCAGTCAGCCTCCTTCACACTCCACCTCTGTTTATCAGTGCACATGCCTCTCCTCTTTTGCATCCACCATGGGAGCTTACTGTTTTTTCTTGAGTCAACATGTAAAAAGCACTTATGAGAATTAGTTTCCCTAAACCTTAATAAATGCAGAATTTTGATGTAGCTATCAAAAAGTTAATGCAATGTAAGTAATTGAGGACATTTTGAAGAACCAGAGAGGGGAATTTGTCATCAAATATTTAAGGATTAGTCATATGAAGAGGAGTTTGAGGTCAAACTCCCTCAGCATCAAACGATAAAGCCAAAGAGCAGAATATCTGGGTTGGAGTCCTTGCTCTGGCCTTTTATAAACCTTCTATATTTTAGCAGCTTGTGTCCTCTTTGAACTGTATCTTGTTGGTAAGGTAAAAAGATTTCTTCCTTTAACCCAGGCAGGGTTGAACAGACTAAGAATCCTAGCAAATAGTAATTGGAGGCAAAGGATCACAAGGTCTATGTCATCCTTGACTATGTAATGAGTTTGGCATCAGACTAGGCTACCTGAAATCCATCTAAAAAAAATAATGGGAGGTGGAAGGGGTAGAGAGATGATGGCTCAGTGGTTAAGAGCACTGGATGATATATAGCCAGAAGACAAGGGTTTGCTTCCCTGTACCCATGTGGTGGCTAACAACATTCTGCAACTCCAATGATAAAGCGATCTCATGTTTCCTTTGGGCACTGCACACACACACACACACACACACACACACACACACACACGTACAGGCAAATTCCTACCTCAAGGTATTGGTGAAATAGCACTTTTAAAATTGTTTAACATAATAAAATGTACTTGCCTAGGCAAGATATTTAGCTTCTTTATATTTTTCATCTGTGCCAAATATTTATTAACTCATTCATATGAGTGCCTCACATCACTGAGACAACCATGGGCTCCTGTGTAGTTGGGATGAGAGTGGAGAGCACGTCCTTTGTTTCTCCCTTAACAGTTTCTTTGATTTTTCATTTTCTTCACAGTCACTAGCTTTCAACTGAGAAAGAGAATCCAGCACAGTTTCGTTAACTGTGAGCAATAGCGGATGTATTTGATAGTCTGTAGTTATTTAAACAATGACAGTGCATTGAGTTTTCTGCCAAGCATGGTCATATTCTAGCATTTGTTATCTGAGTATGAGTAAAATATAATACATTTTGCAAGAATCTTACAATTCTGGAACAAACAAACAACAACACAAAGCAGATATTCAGAGAAATAAATACGCTGTCGTGTGTACTGAGTGGCATATGTTACTGATAAAACTGTCTTTGAAGTGAATATCATGATGGCGTCAATGAACCCTGATAGAAAATATTGGCAGAGCCTGTATGTGGAGCGGTTGTGTTTAATTCAGATCTGAAAGCACATGAAGTGTTTTACCAGATGGGGATGAGATGGAAGGTTCTGCATTCAGACTCCTTCAACACTCCATCAGAATGTGGTGCCCACTTCTTTTTGTTTTGCTTACAGATCTGTTGTGTCCTGTGTCTCTCTGTGGGAAGGGGTGGTTGATTTACCTCCAGAGTACCTAGGTCTTGAGAGACAGAACTCTCTAAAGTGGTTTGTCTTTGCCTCTCTTTCAGTTAAATCTAAGTTTTGAGTCTTTTCTTCAAGGAATCACAAATCTTATTTCTTCTGGCCCAAAGCAGGCAATCTGAGAAAATATTCGTAAAATGATACGGAAACTACATTAGCTGAATGAGGGACAGAAGGCTAGAGGAGATCAATAACCTCAACTGCCTTAAGACTGAAGGTCAAAGCTCACTGTAAGGTGTCTGGAAACGTATGTATGATTGTAAGGATTCTTACAGTCTCTGTGCTGCACTCTTTGTGTCCTCTTAGGAAGGCTCTGATTGAGGTTAGCTCCACACCAATAGGGTTTCACAATCTTTTTTTTTTTTTTTTTTTTTCACTGATCAAAGAGGCGGAGTCTGTATTTGTTCAATATATTCAACTTGTATTAAACTTGACTGTTCGTGATAGCTATCTGCTCAGGCAGGCAAATGTGTTCATAGTGAGAACACACCAAGAATGGGAGTGGAATATTCTATAGTGTCTGTGAGGGGGTTGGAGAGGGAAGATCTGGGAAATACAAAAGAATGAAGCCTTCTTATAATACCCTTCAGGTATTAAAGAAATGGTGCAAAAATAAATTTTAAAATGGAAACTCCGAGGCAAGATCAAGAATACAGATGAAGAAATATGTGCTTGGTTAAAATTGTTAATGTCTCCAAATGTTTATTTAGAAAAGCATTTTAAGAATTAGATTATTTTATGTAATACAAAAATACAAAAATATCTTCTCTCTCTCTTTTTTTCTAAAGTCACAGTAGGTTGACTAATGGGCACTCTACATATCAACCCCTTAAACCAGGAATATTTATATATTACTGTATTTGGAAATAACTATCCTTTTGATGTGGGCATACTCGTGGTTTACTAGGATGGGTTAGGGTTGTTATCAGAGCCACAGAGTGCCAGCAAGAAATAAATGAGTTGATAAACATTTGAAGGCAGAGATTGGAGAGCTGTGTCAAGAACTGAAGGCTGTCTCCAGGATCTCAGTAAAAGAAAAATCTTCAGTTGTTCTTTGGAGGGTCCTCAAGGTGCATATAGACAGGCTTGCTCAGATCTGGAATTGGGGCTTCTGACCTATATAACAGTGAGAGATTAAATCTAAATCATTGCATAGGTTATTTTTCTTGTCACACAATACCCAACAAAAACAACATAGGAAAGGGTTATTTTGGCTTACTGTTAAAGGGCATATAGTTTATCATAGTATTAATTGTCAACCTGGCACAATCTAGATTCATCTGGCAAGGGAATCTCAATGCAAAATTGTCTAAATCAAGTTGTCCTGTGGACACATCTATGGGGAATTATCTTGATTGAGTTGATTGACTTGTTTGATGGGTAGGAAGACAGTGGATGGAACCATTTCTTAGGCACTGGGGTATGAACTGTGTAAGGATATAGAGCATGAGCTGAGCACTTGCATGCATGCAAAAATTCATTGCCATTGACTGTAGATGTAATATGATCAGTTTTCTCAAGTTCAGGCCACTGTGATGTCCTGGCTTATATGATGGACTATAAGCTGGAACTGTGAACTAAGATAGATCTTTACCCCCACTAAATGCTTTCATTGGGTTATTTTATCTCAGCAACAAGAAATAAACCGGCAGTATGGAAGGCATGGCAGCTAGGAACATCTTGGTGTGAGCAGTAGAGAGGGAGCTGACAGGATTAATTGAATGCATGACCCCCTCCCTCAACTTCACATCTCAGTGGATCAGGAAGGTAGAGTAGAGGTGAGTCGGGGCTATCTATAACCTCCATGACTCACTTCAGGTAGTAGGCCCCATACCTAAGTGAATTTACAATGTTCTCAAACAATCCCTGTGATGGTTTGTATATGCTTGGCCAATGGAGTGGCATTATTAGAAAGTGTGGCCTTATTAGAGTAGGGTGGCCTTGTTGGAGTAGGTGTGTCACTGTGGGTGTGGGAAATAAGACCCTCATCCTAGCTGCCTGGAAGCCAGAATTCTGCTAGTAGTCTTCAGATAAAGATGTAGATGAAGATGTGTCTCAGCTCCTCCTGCACTATGCCTGCCTGGATGCTGCCATACTCCTGCCTTGATGATAATGGACTGAACCTCTGAACCTGTTAGCCAGCCCCAATGAAATGTTGTCCTTACCAGAGTTGCCTTGGTCATCGTATCTCTTCACAGCATTAAAACCCTAACTAAGACAGTCCCATTATCTGAGGACCAAATGTTTAAACATGTGAGCCTTTCAAGAAACATTTTACATCTAAGTCATGATATTCTCTAAAAACTGCCCAGTTTGTGAGGAAAATACTAGAGAGACCCTAGGAAACTAACAAAGAGGCTGTATCTTACTATTTTTGTTTGTTTGTTTGTTTGTTTGTTTAATATAGGATCTCATGAAATAGCTCTGGCTGTCCTGGAACTCAGAGAGCTCTGCCTCCTTCTGCATCCTGAGTGCTGCAATTAAAGGCATACATCGCTTGGACCAGCGAGGCTGGATTTTTCAAAAACTATACATTTTAAGAACAATTATAATTGCAATATTAAATGAGATTTTAAAGTATTTATTTAATTTTTATTTTGTATGCATGAATGTTTGCTTGTATGTATGGCTGTGAACCATGGGAGCTGGGTCACTGAAAGCCAGTAGAGGATATTGTATCCCTCTGGGACTGGAGTTACAGACAGCTGTGAGCTGCATATAGGTGCTGTGAAAAACAAAACAATACAAAACAAGAACAAAATAACAGGTCATCTGGAAGATCAGTAAGTGTTCTTGACCACTGAGCAATCCCTCCAGCCCCTCAAGTGGAGGCAAACAAAAGGTCACCTGCTAGTGAGAAGGGCATGTTGAGAGATTCTTGAGGGTCTCAATCCTCAGTAGTAAACAATTAAAATGGATACTAGTCAAATAGAGGGTTCTTTGGCCTAGAGGAAGGAAAACTTACTAGGCTTCAATCTTAGACCAAGGTCTGCAAGCAACTCAGTAATGTTTCGAGTAAAAGCATAATCTTCCCGAGGGAAGCTACCATGTCCCCTACTTAAGTTATTATACACCAGATGATCTTCCCGTATCTGTGTGTGTGTGTGTGTGTGTGTGTGTGTGTATACACATATATATGTAACATTGCTCAAACTGAGCGGGTTGTATTTACATATTTAGAGAATGAGGCAATGAATTTGAAATAAAGCAAGGGGGATTCATGAGATAAATTGAAGAGGAGAAAGGGAAATGGAGAGATGATACAATTAGATTAATCTCAAAGTCTTAAAAGTATAATAAAGTGATCTTTTTGACTTTTGGAGAAGAGGTTTTCAGGCCACAGGGTTTCCTGCCAGCTGTGTAGCGGTCTCGGAGTTGCAGTCTCTGGAGTCATCAGTTGTCTCGGTGGGGTGGACTTTCTGGAAATGCAGATGCCTTTTAGTTAGCTCTACTCTTCATAAGTAACCCCTCACCCATACTCCTGTTAGCAACCCTGATAAGATACCCACCAATTCACCAAATTGGGCATTGTTCCTTTTGTCTGTCATGAGCTTTCTTTTTTTTTTTTGGTGGTGGGGGGTGCAGTGAGCCTTATTGATGGTATTCAAGAGAGTAGGGAGGGCTCCCTAGGCCCCTCCTGTTATCATGGGGGTCTGGGATGGAAATTGTGAGGGAGATACTCAGTGTTGGGGTAGGGACTCCTCAGCAACTGAGGGCCTCTCTCTTGCTCTCAGTGTCCTTGCGGGGATGGGTGGTCCAGGGCTTCTTACTCCTTGGAGGCCATGTAGGCCATGAGGTCCACCACCTTGTTGCTGTAGCCGTATTCATTGTCATACCAGGAAATGAGCTTTACAAAGTTGTCATTGAGAGCAATGCCAGCCCCAGCATCAAAGGTAGAAGAGTGGGAGTTGCTGTTGAAGTCGCAGGAGACAACCCGGTCCTCGGTGTAGCCCAGGATGCCCTTCAGTGGGCCCTCAGCCGCCTGCTTCACCACCTTCTTGATGTCATCATACTTCGCAGGTTTCTCCAGGCGACATGTCAGATCCACAACTGATACGTTGGGGGTAGGAACACGGAAGGCCATGCCAGTGAGCTTCCCATTCAGCTCTGGGATGACCTTGCCCACAACCTTAGCAGCACCAGTGGATGCAGGGATGATGTTCTGGGCAGCCCCACAGCCATCACACCACAGCTTTCCAGAGGGGCCATCCACAGTCTTCTGAGTGGCAGTGATGGCATGGACCGTGGTCATGAGCCCTTCCACGATGCCAAAGTTGTCATGGATGACTTTGGCCAGGGGAGCTAAGCAGTTGGTGGTGCAGGATGCATTGCTGACAATCTTAAGTGAGTTGTCATATTTCTCGTGGTTCACACCCATCACAAACACGGGGGCATCGGCAGACGGGGCGGAGATGATGACCCTTTTGGCTCCACCCTTCAAGTGGGCCCCGGCTTTCTCCATGGTGGTGAAGACGCCAGTAGACTCCACAACATACTCAGCACCGGCATGACTCCATTTGATGTTAGCAGGATCTCGCTCCTGGAAGATGGTGATGGGCTTCCCGTTGATGACAAGCTTCCCATTCTCAGCCTTGACTGTGCCATTGAATTTGCCATGGGTGGAGTCATACTGGAACGTGTAGACCATGTAGTTGAGGTCAATGAAGGGGTCGTTGATGGCGACAATCTCCACCTTGCCAGATCCAGAGCAGAAGGCAGCCCTGGTAACCAGGCGCCCAATCCGGCCAAATCCGTTCACACCGACCTTCACCATTTTGTCTA
>JADRCD010153269.1:0-11720 GCA_019843815.1 Montemys delectorum
CCTTCAGACCATAAATGAGTCTAGATAAATCTATAGTGTTATATTACTGAAAGCATTCTTGCTCTTCAAGGTGTTCTGATCAGCCATTAAGGTTATACTCACCACTCCAGGGCTTATATGTCTCCTTCCCATTCCCCACTCTTCATCCAGAGCTCAGGTACAAAGCTCTGCATTTTGTCTAAGGAAGTGGAGCAATATCTCTGACTGGTAACTTTGAGAAGAAAAACTAAATTCAATCCATACTTTAGCCTTTTGTCTATGGGAAATTATTTTTTTAAGAATAAGAGTTCATCTGTCTTTTAGACTCTTATCTGAGCAGTTCATCCAGGCAGGCCTAAGCTGGGAGGAAATTTGAGTTTACTTGATTAGGATAGTCCACTTAGTTCTGAGATTTGGGATCAGTCGGATCAAACCCCCTGACATTATTGTGGCATGTAAACTTCCCCTTCACATTATATTGTACAAACTTGTAATGGGAGAGTAAGGAAAGCAGCAACTTTGGTACCTACCTGTAACTCCAATTCCACATCTTTTCAAAAGCTTTTCCAAACCCCAATCACCTCTCCTTTCTTCTCCTTTCAAAAGTTTGTTTTCAAACTAATCTTTTTTATTTATTTGATTATTTTTATTTCTTGGTTTTTTTTGAGACAGGGTTTCTCTGTGTAGGGCTGTCCTGGAACTCACTCTGTAGACTATGCTGGCCTTGAACTCAGAAATTAGCCTGCCTCTGCCTCCCAAGTACTGGGACTAAAGGTGTGCATGCACCACCATTGCCTGGCTCCAAACTAATCTTTATGGAAGTTGTTTTATAATAGTGGGATATATATGATGTTTCTGTCTATATGAAAGCACAGAATTCCAACCCTGGTTTTGAGCCACTTACCAATGTACTTCACACCAAGCTTAACACAGTGGTTTGCATCAAGAACAACCTCATAACACGCTTGTCTAATTGAACTATAATTTTTATTCTATTTTTTCTTAATGCTGTGTGGGTTAAAAAGAAAAGAAAATTAAAACTCTTGTTTTTTTTTTCTTTTCTGGAGCAGGAAAACCAGTGAAGTGACTAAGTCCCAGTGGAGAATCTATACATTCTCTGGCCTTCTGACAGTGAGCTAGTTAACTGATCCCAAAGGGAGAATTACTTGTTAGATTTTTCTACCCATTCACTCTGATAATTCCTCCCCAGCTGGCCCCTAGTCTGTGGGCATCCTAGAGGGTTGCCCTGAAATGAGAAGAGACTTGAGTCTTAGCAGTGGTTAAAACCATGTTTGAAGCTGAAATACTTTCTGAAGCAGCTGGGAATTAGCTTCTACTTAGTATATTTTAGGCAAGTGGAAAGCATTCACTTTTAATTGAAAATAGAATATTGTTTCACATTTTATAATTTTATTCCAAATGACTATGGGCACAACAATGTCAATAAAGCAATGAACCTAACAACTAATATTTTCAAGATTGTTATTTATTTTTGTTTTATGTGCCTGCCCATATGTCTATGTGAGGGTACTAAATCCACTGGAACTGTAGTTACAGACAGCTTTGAGCTGTCGTGTGGTGCTGAAGTTGACCCTGGATCCTCTGGGAGAGCATCCAGTGCTCCTAACCTCTGAGCCATTACTCCAACCCCAACACCTAATATAATTAAAGCTTGATTTTATTGTTGAATTAAGTTACAGTTGAAAGACTAAATAACTCATTGGAGATGACAAAGAATAAGAGATAGGGTTTGTTTTTGGTTTTGTTTTTTTTTTTTTTCAGAGGGGAAACTGGGAAAGGGGATATCATTTGAAAATGTAAATTAAAAAAATCTAATAAAAAACTTTAAAAAAAGAGACAGGGTCTAGATGCCATAAAGACCTGCTTGAAGATAAGTTTCCATTCACTAATAAGAGTTACTATTTGAAGAACATTATATAGCTAATACTTAAAATCAGTTTGTTTGTGAAAGAGTATCACTTGTACATGCGGATAGTACATATTGATTGTTATGCATCAGTGTGTTCCTACATTTAAGAAGGTGGTATTGAGTATACCTGCAATGAAAAAACAATGGAAAGTGGTAGAAAGGTAAATCAACAGATCATTGCTCCTGACTATAAGGACCCTGCACGAATGATAGGTCAGAAAACACGTTATCAGAATAGCTGGAGATCAAGTGTGTAAAGTCAGAACATTAGGAGACGACAAATGGGACTTCAGCATCAGCTACTCAAAACAAAGGAAATGCTTGAGTCTTTTGTAACTACAGCAGAGTTTTTCATTTTGTTTTGTTTCATTTTTGTTTGTTTGTTTTTAGAAGAATGCCTGTAAGCAAAAAGCAATAAAGAAGAGCTAGATTCAGAACGTGAAGAGTATTGAATTCCATGCTAACTAAATAATTTGCAGTTTATTCTGGTGTTGTTCCTAGGTAGCTTCTTCCCTGAGCAAATTTACATAATAAAAATTCATTGTATAAATAAGGTGATTTATGGTAGCTTGTTGAAGTATTCATGGTGAAAGATTATTAGAGGAGAAAAGAGATGCTTATGATTGAAACATAGACTATGATCTTGATTGAATGGCTATGCTGAAGTTGGATATGGAGCTCAAGAAAACGTCTGTTTGATGTAGTAGAACAAGGCTAGACCTTTTCATTCCATTTTTTCCATCTTTTGATTTTCTAATTATATAGCTGGAAATAATGAATCATATTTTATTTCACATCTTGTACAAACAATCTCCATGTCATGATCATTTGAGTGATGGTGCAGCATAAATATACACTCAGTAGAAACTGTGCATTGGATTTTGAATGTCTATTTTCTTTTGGCTAGACAAATACCACAATTGTCTTTACGATAGACTGCAATCCTGTCAGCTTCAAGATTTTCAGAAGAGTTGGTGCTTCTTAGTTCGGTGTATTGCTGAGCTATACTGATCAATAATGTGTTGCTGAGCTATACTGGTCAACAGGTTAGGTGTATTATAGATTTTACGCTTAGCACATTTCTGACTTACCACAACTGCATCAGGCCATAAACCTGTCTAAAGCTTGGAGGATCTTTTCATTATTGAATGAGTACCTGTAACTACCATTAATCCGTGCCCTTTGATGTAGATATGAAGATAAGGAACTAAATATCCCAGAAGATTAGAACAAACAGAAAATAAATAAACACATAATGTAACCTCAGGTAGCAATTGATGCAAGGAGAAAAATTTGAGGCTCTAGTGAGTGTCATAGACAGGAGAGGGCTGTATTTAATAGTTTTCTGGTAAGACATCTGTGAGATATGACCTTCAAAATTGGACCTTAATGAGAACAAGAAATGTTTTGTCGGAACTAAGCAACAGATAGATTTCTTTGAAGGATCCCTATTTATGATCCCACGCCCTATCTCTGACATCATTTAATACAGCTACAAGTTTTTTTCAAGTTAATGTTAATATCAGCTTGCATTGATAATAAACTACTTAGATGACAAAAAACAAATAAATAAGGTAATATATGGTAGTTTGTTGCAATATTCATGGTGAAAGATTAGTGGAGGAGAAAATAAATGTTTATGATTGAATCATAGGATGTGATCCTGATCAAAGGGCAATGTTGAAGATATGAATTTCTAGAAAATAAGACAAAATAAACACATTGAAAATCTAGATACATCTGAAAGAATTGAGTTATCTTTTGAAGGGCTAAGAAACTAAAGATGTATGGTAAGTTTGGGGAAATAAAGGATAAATTCAGACTTCAATTTGAAAATTTTATGATAACCAGTTGACTACAAGGAAGCAGTAAAATCAGGTAAGGAATCAGACCATAAAACCTTTAATACTTATCATCCATATACACATAAATTGCTGAAACTACAGAGTTAGGATCTGGTAACTTTTTTTCACTGTTTGTTTTGTTATATTATATACGTATAATAATAAGGTGGCCTCAAACTCACAGTCTTGCCTCAGCCTCAACAAGGCTACAATTGTATATAGACCATCAATAACAGTTAACGTTTTTAAAAAATTTATTCTCAGGTCTTTGCCTATGACTAAGGAAAGCAACCTTTATAATTCAATACACCAAAATTATGCCATACCTAGGTACACATTGCCCTTCAGAATATAAAAATAAACTGGTAGTATACACCTTTAATTTGTGTACTTTCTCTGGAGGCAGAGGCAGAAGGATCTCTGTGAGTTCATGATCAATCTGGTCCACATGGGAAGTTCCAGGATAGCCAGAACTGTATAATTAGGTCTTATTTGAGTGAGTGAGAGAGAAAGAGAGATGGAGGGAGAGGAGAGAGAGGAGAGAGTTGGGAGATAGAGGGAGAGAGAGAGAATATGGAAATAGGATCCCATGTATAATAATAAAACATGTTAAAATGTAAAACGTCTTGTTATATTTAAAGCAATTTCCCCCAAGCCCCTACTTACTGTATTAAAAGTAAGTCATCTTCTACTCTAACAAGTTCTATGCTATTCTGTTTGTCTTGTTCTCTCCACAACTGATGTGTCAGTAATAGTGTTATCACAAGGACCTGAAAAAAGATGAGACATCCTCTATGCAATAGCACCTTACTAATGAAGTCAAGAAAACTGCCCCATGGGTTCGTTTTAAGTTCATTCTCCTTCGGATATCTATACATATAAGGTCTATCCACAAAGTCAGCACATTTGAGATCAAAATGTGAATGAAGTGAAACAAAGTATGGAGTTAATTATTGTAAAACTTGCTTTCAAAATGCAGCTGAGATTATGCCTCTGGATAGAAATCTTCTGGAGTCCCACATCACCTGCAATTCAGCCACATGTGGAGAGAAAACTGCTTTAAAACAGCACAAAGAACTCTCATCCTTCTTTGAGATTTAAGAATAGTAGAGACATGTCACTACTTAAGTAACCTCAGAACTTAGTATGAAATAAAATCAAAAACAGGAATTCTCAAAACTTGTCTGAATTTAGTTATTTTCCCCACTAATGCCAAACTTCAACAATTATTATGAGTTCATAATAATATGAATAATAATTCATAATGTAAGGAGGGATAGCCTCCTTACATAATTCTTCTTTTTCAGAAGATCAAGTGTAATGAATAAAAATCTTATTGGAGATTTTTCACATATCCTACTTTAAATAAATCTATTTTATCATACCACTATTTCAACATATTGCTTCCTTTCTCAAGGTTTTTATTATGCCTTTCCATAATGATGAAGTTTCTATTCACTTCAAAAAACAGGATATATTCTCTTTTTTTCATTGTTGGTTCAGTTAGAATTCAATAATCTGTCTCATGTATCTGAAGTTTTAGGTTAAAGAAGTATCTCCTGCTATAACATCATTTCTGTACAATGAAAAGCTTGGCGTAACTATAAAGCTTTATCTACTTGTCTTTAACATGTGTCTTAGTAAGGGTTTTACTGCTGTGAACAGACACCAGGACCAAGGCAACCCTTATAAGGAAAACACTTTTTTTTTTTTTTTAAACAGGGTTTCTCTTTATAGCTCTGACTGTCCTGGAACTCACTCTGTAGACCAGGCTGGCCTTGAACTCAGAAATCCACTCCCAAGTGCTAGGATTAAAGGCATGTGCCACCACTGTCCCACTATAAGAACAACACTTAATTGGCGCTGGTTTACAGGTTCAAAGATTTAGCCCCATTATTATCAAGGCAGGACCATGGCAGGTTCCAGGCAAGCATGGTGTAGGAATAGCTGAGAGTTCTACATTTTCATCTGAAGGCAGCTAGAAGACTGGTTTTAAGACAGCTAGGACAGGGAGGGGTATTAAAGCCCACATCCACTGTGGCTCACCTACTCCAACAAATTCACACCTACTCCAACAAGGCCACACCTACTCCAACAAGGCCACACCTCCTAATAGTGCTACTTCCTGGACCAGGTGTATACAAACCATCACGTTCCATCCTTGCCACCCATATGCTTGTTCAAACACATGAGTCTATAGGTCCTTACCTAACCACAGAATAATTTTAAAAACTACATTTAGCCCAACTTCCAAAGTTCCCATATCAGTCTGAACAGTGTCAAAAGTCTAAAATGGAAAGTCTCTTCTGAGATTCATCCAATCACTTAACTGTAATCCTCAAAGTAAGACAGGAAGCCAGCAAACTCCAAACCCTGCATTTCCACGTCTGATGTTAAAGTGGTCTTCAAATTTCTAAACCTTTCTAATCTTTAGTGACTGCAGCAAGTTTCTTCCTTCTGGGCTGATTTCATTCCTTGATAGCAGCTGTCCTCAGCAGGTATCCCATGGCTCTGGCATCTTTAACATCTTGGAGTCTCCAAGGGTACTTCAGCTTCACAACTTTTTGCTTTAATGTCTGGGATTCAAACATGATCTTCTGGGATCCTCCAAAGGGCTTGTGTCACTTCTCCAGCTCTGCCCTCTGTAGCATTCTAGACTCTGGTTGATTTTACTGCTGTGGCTCTACTTGGTAGTCATCCCACAATACTAGCATCTCCAATGGGATAGAGTCTTCTGCTACAACTACATTTCACCAATAGCCTCCCATAGACTCTCTACCTGGTGCAAACCCTTAATTTCTTTGTATGACTCCTTCAGTTCTGGGCCTCCAATTGCAACTGAGCCAACACCTTCACTATTGGCCTTCCTTAGATTCTCACGTGCTAAGCCTCAACTGCTCTCCATGACCTTTTCATACCTTCAAATACCTTGGGTGATTCTACACATTACCAAGTACAACTGCAGCATGAAGAGCAAACTTGGTTATTTATGGAATACAGCGTCTTTGTGACATCAAAACAAAACAAAAAGACAAAACAAAAACAAAAAACACTTCCCAGAAGATTTCACCTCAGTGATTCTGGTCTCCTCTTAATCACCACTAATTTCTTAGCTCCCACTAACCTGTATCAATTGTCCCAGTAGTCCCTTCTATTCTTGACTAAAGCCAAAGCCACATGGTGAAGCTGTAGAGTTCTGCTGCTTTTGGGGACTGGAACATGACCCCTATTATTCTATTACCAGCTTTCTGTTTTCCAAAGTCTTCAGTGCCAAAACTTGGATGTCCTGGAACTTGCTCTGTAAAATGACCTTGAATTCAAGAGATCTGCACTGTTCTGCCTCCTGTAATGCTGGGATTAAAGGTGTGTACCTTTAAAACTTTTCTTCACTTAGAACCTGATCTTTCCCAGGCTGGCCATGAATTCCAAGATCTGTTTGACTCTTTCTCCTGTGAATAAAGGTGTGTACTGCCTTGCTTGGATCTTAATTTACCTTGATGGGATCTTGCCCCCAAATCCCTTAATCCGTTCTCTCCTAGAACATAAGATATAGAGCTCCATTTCACTTCCTAGTACCCCTTTAATACTTGAACCATATATTTTATATTTTTCCTTTCTAAGCTTACTATGCTTTTTCAAAATGCTCTTCAGAAGACTTAACCAGAAAACAAAATCTCTGCTGGACTTTTTTTTTTTTTTAATCTTCCTTTGTCAATGCAATTAATATAAATCTCTTTACCTTCGTCTCAGGTAGAATCTTCAGACAAGGGCAAAAAATAGTCACATTTTTTACCAAAAGAGCACAAAAATAGTCTCTAGGCCACATACTGAAATTGTTCTCCACTGAAAGCTCTTGGGCCAGGTCTGCACAATTCAAATCATACTCAGCAACAAAGTCTTCCATATTCCCACTAGGATAGCCTACTAAGCCCCACTTACAGGATTCCACTTCTTTCCTAATCCAATATTCCCAAATCCACATTCTTCTAAACAAAAGCAAGATCAGCTCTATCACAGCAATAGCCCAGTCCCTGGTACCAACTTCTGTCTTAGAGTTTTACTGCTGTGAACAGACACCATGACCAAGGCAACTCTTACAAGTACAGCATTTAATTGAATATAGGTTCAGAGGTTTAATCTATTATCATTAAGAGAGGAGCATGGCAGCATCCAGGCAGGCATGGTGCAGGAAGAGTTGAAAGTCCTACATCTTCATCTGAAGACTGCTAGGGGAATACAGTGGCACACCTACTCCAACAAGGCCACACCTAATAGTACCATACCCTGGGCCAAACATGTACAAACCATGCAAGAGTACTTTGCCTGCATGTATGTCTGTGTACCTCTGTGTACTACCTGCAGTGCATGCTATGACTTCAAAGGCCAGGAGATCGTATATGATCTTCTAGAATTGAAGTTGATCACTATGTGGTATTGCAAACCAAACCTGGGCCCTCCACAAAAGTACCAAAGGCTCTTAGCCACTCAATCATCTCTGCAGCCAGGAGTGACTTAATTATAAAAAACAACAGAAAGTAGTAATTATATATAGACTATATATATACAATTGCATTAATAAATTGAAAAACAATAATAATAATCTTTGGTTACAGACTTTTGCACAGATTTACATCAGTCCCACCCTTGGCATGTTGTGCATTTGTCTTAATGTTATTTATTCAAAAGGATAAAAAGGTTCTAAAAGAGAATCTATGTTGGTTTCCCAATATACATGATGTTTCCTGTCATAAAAGAAATGTGACATTTACACAAGAACTATACTTCTTATATTTTTGGTTGTGAGCCTAGCCTAAATGGCTGAACCTTCTCTCCAGCCCCCCAAACTCTATTTCTTAAGAACCATACTGTCAAGCTAGTTTATCACTCTGACTTAATTTTAGATGTTATCTAGTAGTTGTTTTCCTCACTGCGTTATTGGCCCAGCTTTTTACTCTAGCCAAAAACAGTGTCATGGGAGAGAAGGCAGTCAAGGTAATGAATTGAAGTCAAACAACATGAGGCAGAGGCAAAATCTCAGAGCTGAATAGATAGAAAGAAAGCAATGATGGAGATCAGAAAAGTGAACTGTTAATGTGGCATCCAGAGGAAAGCCTAAAGGATAATGCTCAGGGACATCCCAGGATCAGCATCAGGAGAAACAAGGGAAAGAAAAACTGAAGTACATATATGTGCATACTTGCTGTGTTTAAGACCCTTAGTCTATCACCAAGTAAATCCATCATGATTTATGCCTTTAAAAACCCTTATTTACAGCTGGGCAGTAGTGGCACACGCCTTTAATCCCAGCACTTGGGAGGCAGAGGCAGGTGGATTTCTGAGTTCGAGGCCAGCCTGGTCTACAGAGTGAGTTACAGGATAGCCAAGGCTACACAGAGAAACCCTGTCTCAAAAACAAAACAAAACAAAAACAAACAAAAAAACCCTTATTTACACTGGTTCCCTCCACTTACAACAAGCTCTTGTTGCTTCAGTCTTGGGCCCATTTTAACATCTCATACCTTGAGTAATTCCCTGAGAAGTCAAAATCCTCCAAAATGGAAAACAACATCTTCCTAAAATGTCACATTCTTTGGGTAGTCAGGTATGTGACAATATATGGTTGGCATACTTGCCTTAAACCTCACATTTAATCCAGTATTCAGTACCTAATGCAGGGCCTAAAGAAAAGTACACTTGTTAAATAAGAGTTGTTGCTTTTCTCTAATATTTATCAGATAATGTGCTATGGATACAAATTACCTGCTTAAGGTCTGATCTTATAATAAGCTAGACTCAAGCACAGACCTACCAGACTCAAAAACAATTATTTTTCTGATATACATCTGTAAATATTAGGATTGATTTTTTTTTCTTAGTCAGCAAGCAAAGTCTATAGACAGGATTCATTCTTGATGCTTTTCACATCTACACACAACATATATGCAATTTGTTTACGTAGTTTAAATTTTTCTCAAGATAATTGAAATCTTTCTAGCTATATTTATGAGCTCAGACAGAATTTATTAAACTCTAAGTTTAAACACTGGTCAATATTCCATAGATGTTATTCAGTTTCACTTTTTTCCTAAAATCAACAGGTATTTTTCTGAGTTCTTGCTCAGATTTCCAGGTATTAAAGCATCAGAGACTAAGCTGTCAATTCTCCAGATGTTCCTTGGTAACAACTGTTTACATATTTGTACATTTCAGTACTAAGAGTAAAATTATTTAAAATTAAAACATTATCAAGTACTGAAAGAATAATGGCAATTAGGTAGTAAAGGGAAACTTTTCTCTTGTATTATTACTTGGAATCTTTGGAATAATCAAAATGTTGATATCTTAATTATTTAAATTCAATGTTGCAAGTTATTATCATACTATCATCACATTACTCTTTTGATATCATGAAAGATTTTAAAAATTGCTCGTGCAAAAGTCTGGCAATATGGCCCAGTTGTTAAAGCTCTTGTGGCCATTTTAGTAAACCTGAGTTTAGTCCCTGAGATCCACATGGTAGAAGAAAAGAACCAACTCCCTCAATTTATTCTCTGAGTTTCACATATTTCTGTAAAACATTATACACGTGTACCTTCACAAACACATTAAATAAATAATGCAGTCTTGGGAAGCTTATAAAAGTAAAAGAAAATTATCCATGATTTCTGAGTGCTTACTATGAATGATCTATACAGAAAAGGAGATGGAAATAATTGTAAGAGCCAAGATGGTAATGACTGAAAGCAGCAACATAGCTAAGACACAATAAGACTAATAGAGAAATGAACTCATAGAGACTGTGACAAGATATGTACAGACTTATTTACTTTTATGTATTGGGATACTTAGTCATCATATTTGTCAGCATATTACATGCATGCAGTGTCCTCAAAAGGCAGTAAAATGTGTACCATATCTTTACATTCTAGCTTCAGTTACATGATCCCCTCCACAATTATCACCTGATGTTATGCAGTTTATTTTGTCTCTCTTCAGGACACATTGATATCTAAATTTACTGGATCAATCTGTCTATTTGTTTTTCTAGACAGCTCTTCTGAATAAAGTCAGATGAAGGAACTGTTTTATCTCTGATCTCTCCCATATTTCTAATACATAAATCTATGTGTGATACTTAGTAGTGTTTATTAAATGGTTCAAGTGGTGGAATGGTTTCACTCTATTCAATTTTCATTTATACAAAGTAGATACCTGAATCTTATGCAGAAGAAAGAATTCCCTTTAAATTGTTAATTACCTGTTGGTTTAGACAATAATTTCCCAATTTAAGTATGGTGGCTTGAAAGAGTGGCTCGTGTGTCTGAATACTTGGTTCCTAGTTGGTAGAACTATTTAAAAAAAGATTAAGCTCTATGGCCTTGTTTAAGGAGCTGTGCCCCAGGAATGGACCTAAAGGTTTCAAAAGACTTCCATTTTTCTCAGTGTATTTCTATCTGCCTCATGCTTGCAGATAAGATACAAGTTGTTCCATGTTTTTGCTCTTCTCTCATGAACTCTAATCCATTAAGTTAATGCCCAATTAATTGCTTTCTTTCATAAATTTTGTTGGTCATGATATTTTATAATAGCAATAGAAAATTAATCTCAAGGAGGTCTTTGTATTAGGGTGTTGAAGGCACTGCTATCAGACAGATTCACTTGAATATTTCATGCATATATTATTAATTTCATCTAGGGAATCATTAATATGAATGTAGATGGGGAAGAATAAAGTAAATAAATAAAATTAATATGCTCAAGATAAAAAGCAAAATACAAAAGGTGGTTTTGTGTGGCTTCATGATATACCATTAAGTGCCATTTTCCCAGGTGGAATGATTTCTTATTGAAGGAAGAGAATATAAGCCAAAAGATCTATTAAAAAAAAGGAATTCCCAAACTCCCATACCTCACTCTGAAAGAGTAACAATACTATTAATGAGCCACAGTGTGAAGTTAATGTACTG
>JADRCD010153271.1:0-14920 GCA_019843815.1 Montemys delectorum
ATATATATATATATACATACATATATGTATATGTATACCACAAAGTATAGGAAAATACAGCATCCAATATTGTATCTGATCACATTGGAATGAAGTTAGCTATCAACTGTGATACAAACTTCAGAAAAACACACAGATTCATAGAGGCTAAAATGAATAACAATTGGGCCAATAAAGAAATAAAGAAGGAAACAAATTTCTGGAATTAAAAAAAAATGAAAATACACTTTATGGAAATCTCTTGGACATGATAAAGGTACCACTAAGAAAGAAGGTATAGTTCTAATTAAGAAAAAAAATTTAAAAGTCTCAAATTAATGATATAATAATGAACCTGAAGGTCTTGAAAACAAAAACAAAAAAAAAAAACAATAACAAACAACATCTCTAAAAGAGAATTTACAGATAGGATACTCATAGAGGAATTTTAATGCAGTAGCATGGCTTCTCTGTCAAGAGATCATGTCCAAAGATATGGTCTGATTGGAATATAGACAAGTACCACCTTTAATCCCTTGGGCTGTATTACTGTCAGGCCTTTAAAACATACTTTAAATCCCAAACAATAGAGGGACAGACAAAGTGAGAATCAGACAAAGATTTAATATAAAGAATAAGAGATAGGATACACCCAACTCTCAGGAGAACAAATAGAAAAGAGAGGCTACTTAAAAAGCAGTGAGAGTGAGAGAGTTCAATTCAGTTCAACTCAGTTCAATTTAAGTCAATTGAATTATTGCAGTTCAGAGCAGTTCAGTTTAGTGCAGTCCAGTTGAGTGCAGTAGAGTTCAGTTCAGGAGCAGAGAAGTTCAGTTCAGAGCAATGGAGTTCAGAGACAGTTTTTCCAAGGAGAGCAATTCAGTGAGAAGCAGAGAGAGGCCAATTGGAGTTATATAAAACTTCTCTGGGATCAGCCTAAATCAGGCATTGGAAAGCTTGTGTGCAGCTCTCATCTCATCATTTCAACTGAGGAAATAAAAGAGACAGTTACATTAGAGACACTAGAGAAGTAGAGATAATACCAGTAGTAGTTGCTAAAATATAAATAAGGAAAAAATTATAAAACAAAAAATCAATTAAAAGCAAAGAATTGATTCTTTGAATAATTAAGAAGACAACCATTTGTCAAATTAACCAAGAAAAAGAGAGAAAACCAGAATTAATAAAATTAGAAATGAATAGGGAGATAGTACAACAGACATCAATAAACTCCAGAGGATTGGTTATAAGAATATATTTCTAAAATATTTATTCTATCAAACTGGAAAAAAAACCTAAACAAAATAAATGAATTTCTTAATGTATGTGACATACCAGAATGAAACAAAAAATAGCTAGAAGAGATTCTTCATAAGCAACAAGAACATCTTAAGAAATCTCCAAAAACAAACACAGCAAACGGAGGCTCACGTGGACATACCGCAAGCCTCTACCAGACCTTCAGGGAGAGAAGAAATCAGTGTTTCTCAAATAATTCCATAAAATAAAATAAGAAAAAAATCCCCCTTTTTAAAAGCTAACATTACACTGATACCTAAACTTGATGCCTTGTTTGTGTTGTTGTTGTTGTTGTTGTTGTTGTTGTTGTTGTTGCTGCTGCTGCTGCTGCTGTTTAAATCCTGCTAAAAACAGTGAACCTTAACCCTTCCAGCCTTGCAACGGCCTCTTCCAACTTCAGTCTCCAATGGGAACAGCACCACGCTCGTAAACTACTGCTGTGATTACAAGTTCATAAAACGACTAAATCTTAACAGAGTTCAAATCCCTGTATTTCCTGTGGAAAGGGTACAGGAAGTTCCACGGTGGCATTAGTGGTCTTAAGCCAGGAAAGCTAGGGGTTCCTACTTGCATGAGTTCATAGGTGCTGGGCTCCTGGAACAAAATCCTTGGGCTATGAAGGTAACCTTTCTGTCTGGAGCCTGGAGCCTGACAGTATATGTGGGCCTAAGCCCTGGAAAGCAGAGCAGAGGCAATGATAGCTGGATTCATGGTGCAGGAAGTTCCCAGGAAGGAAAAGTGTTCTTTCTTGCTGTAGGAGGTCACGGTAGAACTTACTCAATTAAATTCTATCTTACTATATAGCATTTATACAAGGAATGATAACCGTTTTTAAAACTTATTCCAGAGAAAGAAAATGTTATACCTACCATACCTACAACCTAATAGCAACATTTTACTAATATGTTCCACTCAAAAACTAATTTAATCTATAAAAAGATTTTTTAGTTTTGTTTCTTGAAAGATCTTGGACCAAAAAAAAAAAATAAGTCTTTTTTTTTCTATCAAAATCCAAAGTATCCCTTCTAGGAAAGTTTTATTTTGAACTGCAAAAGAAAAGCCACAAAAACAAAACAAAAGACAAAAACACAACAACAACAACAACAACAAAACATGTTAAATAAATGCAGACGCAAAAGGCTCCAGTCCGGATATCAGATTATAGGTATCTGTCCAATCCAAGATCAGGAGGAAGCATTTCACCTGGGGAAGTCCTTGAGCTAAAGAGCAAACAAAATTTTACAGTGGAACAACAACAATAAGAAGTAATGACACCCTTAAGTCAGAGCCTCTGGAAACTGTTGACAAGAGTAATTTACTAACAGTTGGCAACCTCTGGTTCTCTGGGTAACAATTATCTCTTTGCCTGCCCTGACCTCCACTTATCTACTTGCTTCCAGTCATTGTTTTTAATTCTAGTGGTGCGTAGCCAGTGTTTTTCCCTGACAGTTTAATTTATGCCTGTCGTATACAACTCATCTTCTTAATATGATATACTTTAATGCCCAATTTATAATTTTGTTTCTTGCTGTATCTATAGACCTTTTAAAGAATAAACTCCAAGGGAATATTAAATATTGTATTTTTGTAATAATAATAACTTTTTCTTATTGAAAAATGGAAATGATTTAATGACAATTTTAATTTCTTTTAAAAATGTATGATTTGCCTTTACTTCCCATTGCCTTAACAATGTAGTAACTACAAGTTGAAAAAAGTCCCTATTATGAATTATAGTTAGTGAAATACACCTTGGAATAATTAAACTTTATAACAAGAGTGAGTCTCAGAAATTTTGTCACTTTTATTGTTTTTTGTCACCCTGCCTTACAATTTATCTATGAATTTAAGGTATAACTTTTAGTCACAGAAATAATTAAGACACAAAAATATAGGTCTCACTAGTATTGTTTAATTCCTTCACATGTATTCTTCTTTTCATTACTGGAACTTTCATACACTAAACCCCTCACTTCAAATACTAAGCAGAAAGAGTACTCAATTATTTTGCAGATTTTCATTACTACTAATTGCTTTTGAAAGTGGATCTTGTAAAATTAGGATATCACTCTGAAAAGTCAGGCATTGGCAGGGTTCTGCCTTGTCTGGCAGTACCCAAAGCTCTTCCCTGAGGTAATTTGATTGCCTTACGCATGCATGCAGAAGATATCAGCTACCCAAACTACTTACCATAGTTGAAAATGACCTTGTTAACTAGAAGTCACTGCAGATCACAACAGGTATTACCTGTGGGTAGAATGTTGTTCAGTATTGTGTAATGGATTCTGTGTAGGTTAATAATACATGTATTTGTATTTGATTGCTCTAATATGCATGCACATCTAAAGAATGAGCATCAACTCCTGAGTTTTGAAATAAATTACAGTTGAAAATATAAATTATTCTAAAACATGAGGTTTGCCTCCAATCTCAAAATGCTTGGGAAAATGTCCTTCATCATTTACCCCCCAAAAAGCCACAATTTTAAAGACAATATTTTGCTTTATTTAAATAAGTCAGCCTCTCCATATTCTACCATCTGTAAATCCATGGATTGGTAGAGTAATGTGGTCCTTCACCTTGCTGGTTACCCTTGTGCCTAAAAGTATCTTCTCATTGGCTCACGTAGAGCTGCTTATTTCTACAACTTTGTGGTACCTCATAGCATAGGTGTAGCTAAACATTTTGTAGCTTACGATGTATTTGCACATTACACTACTTCTGTTATTTTGTAATGGCACACAAAGCTGCAATGCATATTGATGCATAAAAGTCAATTTAGGCAAATGTTGGTTTATTAATAACAGCAATCCTGGATGTAGAACTTCCAAAATCAAAGATGCAGTTCTTTTCATAGAATTTGTCAAAATGTTGCCCAAAAATAGACCTCATCACCATCATTATCAAACATTTTGATATTGGCTACGTACTTCAGCAAAAGTACCATCTCATAATTTTAATTTCTTCACAATTCGACTAAGCATTATTTAACATATTTTCTTTCTTGCTATGTTCATTTTCTGTTTTTCTAGATACTACACTGTTTTATATCTTCTTAATAGTCTCCTTACAGTGTAGGAAAAATCAAAATTTTTTCTGGGGAAAAACAAACTACAAATATTTTCCCTTGATGCAGTTCGCATTTAAACTTTGTGAATTCTAACTTTTAAAGACATAAAATTTTAATTCTAACTTTTAAAATGTGAATTCTAACTTTAGAGACATAAAATTTATACAGAGTCAATGAACCTGTTTTTTGTGTACAGTCAGATGTCAGACAGATTTTTGTTACTTACAGTGTATCCTTATTGTGGATTCTTGAATATGCTTCCCACACTATTAGGAGGTATGGCCTTGTTGGTGGAAGTGTGTCACTGTGAGCATGGGCATAGGCTTTAAGACCCTCATCCTAGCTTCTTGGAAGTCAGACTTCTCCTAGCAGCCTTGACATGAAGAAGTAGAACTCTCAGCTTTTCCTGCACCATGCCTGCCTCGATGCTGCCATGTTCTCGCCTTGATGATAGTGGACTGAATCTCTGATCCTGTAAGCCAGCCACAAATGTTGTACTTACAAGAGTTGCCTTGGTTATCATGGTGTCTCTTCACAGCAGTAAAACTCTAAGACACTTACTGTACTTTCCAATAACAACCATCATTTGGCTTCAAAATAGTAATTAATCTAACTTCTATAAGCATAAGTTTTATGTTAGTGTTTCATAAAATATATAACTGGTTTTGCTTAAAACCTTTTAGTACACAGCTATATTCTCTTTTATGTCTGGGTTGTATTATATGTGAATGTAAGAGTTATTTATTCAATCATTACATTTTGATGATTTCAGTTTTTATGTACAGGTCAACTTTACAACTAGTTTTATGGCAATAGCTTTCATTTCTTTGGGATAAATTTCTAAAAGTGATATTGCTATCTCAACTTCTTGTGCGTTTTTAAATTTATAAAAATATGTCAAGGTGACTTCTAAAGTAGATAAAATCCTTCCTATTGAGCAATTATATGAAACTGATGTTGATTGACACTGTCAATTTTAGCCATTGTATTTGATGCAAAAGCATATTTACATATAGTTATAACTTGGAATGTTTATGAATAATAATGACTAATAAATATATGTTAATGTGATTATTTACCATTAACATATTATCCTTTATGGATATTTTGTTCAATATATTTACCAGTATTCTCTACTGTGTTTTTTATTATCTCAAGCTCTAAGCATATATGTATGCCATATATATGTATGTATGTATGTATATATATGCATATATATGTGTGCACACACATACATTCATATACACAGAGAGATTCATACATTTTATGGTATCTGTGCATTTTTGTTTGCTAATAGTTTTTAAATGAAATGATTAAAGATCAAACTCAATATTTAAGGAGAATTATCAATTTTTCATGATCTGTTTTTATATGATTCATAATGTTCCATAGCCATCTGTTGAAAGTACTATTATGCTACTCAGAATTATGTTGGCTTTTTTTAAAAAATTTTTTTTATTTACTGTCCCATTTATTTTCAACAGGCCATCTGTTTGGTCATTACATTGGAACTACCTATTGGAGTCTGGTGGGGTTACCAATAAGCACACAATTAAAGATATTTTCTTATCCTTGAGTAAGTAATGTCTAATCTTTGTCAAGTCTTTGCTGAATCATTTGTTTCATGTGCTCTAATATTATTACATTTGGTATTTTACATTCATGCTATAGTATGTTTATAGTAGATAGGAATAGTAGCTAAAGTAGCTTGAGTTCATATGTATTTACCAGGATTTACTTTGAACATGCTCTTATAGATTGCGAATATAAGTCTATTTTCTTATACCTAAGATTCATGGTCTTTAGTTCTTTTTCATGACATACTACATTGACTAGGACCAAAATAAAATGCAGTAGAATGAGAAGAAGTAACAATCATCCTTCCTTAATTTTTAAGAATGAAATTATTTTATAACACAACTCTTAAGTTTCCAATGAATGCATTTTCCCAAGTTGGACAGAATAATATTCCATTTCTACCATAATATATCACTTACTAAATATGTATATACATTGAATATCTGTGGACTTTATATAATCTCTAATAGCTTTACTGTTGTTAACTGATTATTTCTGCCTTCACTTTATTTTTAATGCCTCTTATATGTAAACATTTTGTAACCAGATTTTGTAGCTGCTCTCAATTTCCTTTTAAATGTACTAATATTAAAATTATCTAGCTCATCATAATTCTTATTATTACTTTTAGTGGGATGTTGTGATTTTGATAAATTATAGTTTAATTTAGAAACTATTCATTCTGATAATGAATTTTTCTATACAAGAGTATTCATTCTGTTTGTTTACGTTGTCTTTTGTGTTGTTCAATAGCACTGTAAGAGCCTTTGAATAATATTGTCAATTTACATTAGACTTATTCTTACATATCACATCTTTTTAAAATGCTTCATTGTAAATAGAAATCTTTTAAAATTCTTTCTTTCCTTCTTTCTTTCTTTCTTTTTTTTTCTTTTTGGAGGTTAGAGAATAGTTACATAATGTCTATCCTTTTCTCTCTCCAAACCCTCCCATATACCTCTCCTTGCTCTTTTTTGTATTTACACTCCTTTTTCTTCATTAATTGTTGTTACGTACATGTATGTATGCACATTTACACACACACACATACACTCACACACATATACATAAGTGCAACCTGTATTATGTTACTTGTCTGTACATTTTTAGGGTTGACCATTTAGTGTTCTGTAACCAATTGGTGTCCTCTTCCTTGGAGAAGACTAGTCTTTCACTATCAGCATTCTGGTTTCTATGACATTTTGTAGAAAAATTTGAAACATTGAGCATTTTATAAATTGTATTATGGTGTTAATGGCAAATCACCATATGAATAAGTGTATGGAATGTGTGTACAGAGTCACTGTGAGAAGAAACCCTTCACTTAGGTGAAGAATCCAAGATATCCAATCTGTCCAGGGAAATTGGTTACCCTATGCCTCTCTGAAGAGTTGCTTTATACTTGGCTCAGTTGTGGGATTTCCTACTGGTATATGAAACACTTGGAAACAAGAGTAGCCAAAATGTTACAATCATAAAACTAGAGGGAAAGAGAAGGATATCTTCAGAGTTCAGTTTCTATGATGTAGAGAAAAGTAGGATAAGACTTAATGGATATGAGAAAAGCACATGAAGACAGTCACAGAAGTGTCCTGGGATTATAATACACTTGCCCCTTTTAATTTCCTTCACACTCGAAGAATTGATTGCCTGATTAATGAATTGCTTCTCATGTGTAGGCTTAGCTTTTTCAAAAGCTAATTTATAAGAGTTCTTAGACATTTTAACTTATTGTCTAACCCACCACCCACCAGAAGTAGTGGAAAGAAAATGTTAATAGGGCAAAAGGGGATATGGACCTTTTTAGAAACACTTCTTTTAGGAGATTGCAAACTTTATTGTCAGGGTATCAGGGTATCAGCAGTTCAGTTCACAGGAATCAGCAGTAGTAGCTTGATCAACTTGCAAACACTAATCATGACTCAGTAATGGCAGTTAGATCCAGAAGAAGTTGGGAAGCTCTGCCAATAGGCTTTAGTCTGTAGAAGCAGCAGTTTCTTACCCAGTACCAATATGGGTAAGCCCTGAAAACACATAAATACAAGTAGCATTATACAGATGGACTAGGTTGAGAGGGAGAGAGAGAGAGAGAGAGAGAGAGAGAGAGAGAGAGAGAGAGAGAGAGAGAGACAGTGTGTGTGTGTGTGTGTGTGTGTGTGTGTGTGTGTGTGTGTGTGTGAGTGTGTCTGTGTGTCTGTGTGTATCTCAACAGTTAAAGAAAATAGGTCATGAAATTTGAAAGAGGGTCAGCAGGTGGCATACAATAGGGTTTGGAGAGAGAAATAAATATGGAGATATGATGTAATATGAGTATTAAAGCTCATGAAATAAAATTTAAAAATCTATAGAATTTCAAGCCATTTATGATTTATAACAGAAATTTAAGAAAAGCCCTCTCTTTAATGTCTTCTTCAACACAATGAGCAAAGAGTTGGGCACTGGATTATGTTTTAGCACTCATTCATTTTTTTCATTCATATTAATTTGATTTATTTTCAAGTCCAACTCTCCAAATAGACTGTGAAATCCCTGAAGCCTAAATGTCAATCTCATTAAGCTATGAAATCTTAAAACAAAGCATAGTTAAATTCTAAAAACTGAATGATGACAGTGTGTCATGTTGATCAATGTTTTTTATTAGTACACCCATCCTTCCAATATGAATGGTCCCTTAGTTTACCTCCATCCTATATGTGTTTACTATAAAGCTGAGAAAAGTGACTGCAAAAGAAGAACATGTAGCTCTTTGAATTCCTTCTACATTTATAAAATGTGTAAAAATTAGCTTTGGGATTGCATTTTTAACAATGAGCTTAAGAAATGGGGAAGAGTTGAATATACCACTAATCTTATATTATCAGTTGAAATAAAGTATAATTGCATTTAAACTCATATTAGTATCAATTTAATATTGTCCATAGCACTGCACTATCAGCAACTCTCATTTTAAGATATCTTCATTAATCCAACTCTATTTTATTACTTCAACATGCCCACTTTGGTATGTTCCTACCTACTCTGCAGCACTGCTGCCTGCACCTAACTTAATTAGCATGTTGACCACATATACCACACAGACTAAATAATTTTATCAAAATATTTAAAAACAAACCCTCAATTTTCACATGTCATAGGTACATTTCACTTGAAAGATCTTTGTTCTGCTTGACAATGACCAAATCTTCTGTTTCTGACCACCTTATAATTAGTTACTGTATTGTAGTACATTCACCCTCACAAGCATAAAAAATAATCTGTAAAGCTAATAATTAATGATTATAGCCTTTATACTATCATTTGTTCTGTGATAAAAGAATATTGTATTCCAAAATGATTATGGTTTGTCTCTGGAGTTGTCACTGAAATGTTGTTAAATACACTTGTCTTTAACAGAAGAATAAATACTATATCAAGACAGATTATGACTGTTTTTAAAGTCTGTAATTTTTTTGTTGTTGTTTTGTTTTTCAAGACAGGATTTCACTGCTGTTCTGGAACTCACTCTGTAGACCAGGCTGGCCCCAAACTCAGAAATAAGCCTGCCTCTGCCCCCAAGTGCTGGGATTAAAGGCGTGTGCTACCACTGCCCTTGTTAAGTCTGTAATCTTTCAAAATTTGTTATTTATAAAAATAAATTTTGATAACAAATTTGTAATTTCTATTTTGATGCTAAAATCTGTTCTGAAACACTATGATTAGGTCAACAGAATTTTCAACTCTGTACTTGACAGATAGCTTTGCTCAAAATATATTGATTTTTCAACTTTAAGTTACTCAGCATTCTTCTCTTAACTTAGTACATTACTAATCAAAAAATTGTTAATTAATTGGTCTAACAGTCATGGGACTTAAAATTGGAGGTGGTAATTACTTCTAAGAAATTTCTATTCAAGTCGAAATTATGGCAATATGTCAAAAATTCTGGGTAGGTATGATAAGTGTTTCCATTTATTTTGCCCAGTATGGAAAAGAAGGCTACAATGCTGCTCTTATGCATAAACAGCAATGCCATTTAAAAAAAACTTAAATATAATATATCTATGATGTTCTGGTCCTTCTTTCTAAATGGCAAAAATACTTGCAAAACTGTTGTGGTCTTAAAACATGTTTTTGACCATTTTAGCATAAAAGAATGATGTATCTAGAAAACATATTAGAGGTTACTTAGTTAATTAATTTCAAGAATACAGTTTATGTGTAAACACAAATTTTCAATTAATGACCTGGCCTTGCTAGCTTTAACATAGGGAAATTTGGTGAGGACAAAACAGGAAGAAAATCTAAGACTTCCCTATACTAGAATATCTTGGTACAGATGCAGAGGTTAGGTGAAGACCATGCAGGGATCTGGATCCAGACAACTTTTTATTTCTGCGATTTCCCAGGCCCATGAGATATCCTATGGGGAAAAATACACGGTACTCTTTCCCAAGCAGAGAAATGGTGTCTAAGGAGACTTAGGCAAGTTCACTTTCAGGTAGGCCTTATCTCCTGTTTACAGACTAGAAAAGATGTGAAGGGTTTTGGTTTGATGAGAAATTCCCTGTACTAGGCCATATATTTAAATACTTGCTCCCTAGTTTGTAGTGCTAAAGAAGGAGATTTTGGAACCTTGAAGATATGACGTCTTGCTGGAGGAAGTATTCCACCAGGAATGAGCTTTAAGTTTTATATATTCACTCCACATTTTGATTTATCTCTCAGGTGTCACATTCAGAGCTATTTTAGGATATATGTAGTGGGCGGGTCACAGGTTGAACACAGTCACTTTATGGGTGTCTCTAAGTGTTATAATATATATATATGAGACAGAGATCCACATAAAGTAAAGATGATATGAAGTCCAAGAATGCATAGACGTGAAAGATCTTAGTTGATGGTTAGGAGTGCATATGGTCAAATGTAGAAGACTGAGATCTAAGATCATGAGTATTATCAAGGAAGCCAACATTTTGACTTTAGGTAAATGTACCACGTAAGAATTGTGAGTGTCTGATATATGAAAAAAATTTCTGTCTAAATCTACTAAAGTTGTATCAATTTGTTAATGCATCTAGACAAAAATATTGCAGGTACTTCCTGAAATATAAACAGTGCCTATAACGATCAGCATCATAAACATGGTTTCTTCCTTAGAGCCTATGAATTTTTTTAAAATCTATATAAATTAGAAATTGTTAGTTTACTGAGTTACTTTCCTTGATTTTGCATAATAAAACACTAACAATAAACATCTTATTACTGTCTCACGTGATCACTGTGCTTCACTAAATCCATCTTATCACAGCATACATAAAATCAATATGTGATTGGCAACTCTCAGCAAGTCTCGTTCACCTAGATTATTGCCTTTTTGCAGTCTTGCTTCATTCCTCCTTTTGCACCTTACATGCCTATCGCTGGCTACTCCCATCTCTTTTACTGCCATCCTCCCTGCTTTCTAGCACCTTTACCTTTTCTTCCCAGTTCACATAGTATGTAGCCTAGTCTCTCAGTTTCAAAAATTAGATTATTAAATAGCTGGCTCCTCTACTGACATTTTTTCTTCCCGGAATTTTAATAGGTTCACATGTTTTAATTTACTTTTTTTGCTAAGTTACATTCATCAGTTTTTGTAGCTGTTGCTGTGGGCTTTTTCAAATAGCACCCCATTTCAAAAAAAAAATCAACCATCATATTCATAGCAGAGTAGTAAAGCATCATTTTTTTTCAAATATCTAAAAGGGTGTTTACAGTTATATGAGCATATGAAGTCTAATGCTTTTATTCGTCACAATCATTGCTCTGCTGATGCACCATATTCTGAGTCTTTGGCAGCCAACACTCATCTGCATTGAGCTGACACAGCTTCTGAAGTCATTTTTGAAGGACCTTAATTTCTCAAAATTCTCATTTTACCTTCTTTGCATTCAATTGCTTTTCAAGTTAAAGACAGGAGATAGCAGAGTAGACTCTCTATCAGTAGGCTCAGATCAGATGCATTATAAAGCAAAGCCAGAGGGATCTATTGACAACAGCAAAAGCCAAGTTAATGATTGAGGGTTTCAGTTCCCTTCAGCTTAGGGAGACTGATAGCTGAGCATCAAGAAATCATATTTCAGAGCTCCCGGCCTATCAGCAAATTCATCAGTGTTTCTTGTAAAACTGCCTGCCTAAATTTTATTCATGCATTTGCTTATTCATACTCTGCCTGGTTTCAAAGAGAATTTAAGGCAGCTTACAGAGATAAGACACATTAAAAGAAGGTGAGTCCTCTCTCAAAAGAAATTCATTAATCATAAAGTCAGACACATTTTATCGGTGAGTTACAAATACAACACTAAGATTTCTAAACAAGCAAAGAAGTAAAATGTTTGAGATGTGTTTTGGTGAGATTGGCTTTTCTGTTCTGAAAACTGCAACGAAATAATCACTTCCAAAGATCCAGAAGTGATCTAATGCACACTTCCATATAGGCATGTACACTGATTACAAGTGGAACTCTTTGCTACCAAAGTAAATTATTACCCAATAGTAATATTCCCAGGCATGGTAAAAATTCACTTGATAGAATTCAGTTTTACAATCAAGAATACTACAGTTCAAACAACAGTTTTTATTCTTTGCCAGGTTAAATCATCTGCTTTAGTCATTGATTTGTTTGTTACTGTAATTCTGATAATATGATTGTTGCATTTGATAATATGAAATTTGCATTCAGGTATGTAGTACAGTACACAACAGCATAACTATATGAGGTCCTAAGGAATGTGGCTTATTGCTTCATACTCACTTATGTGATCCAAAGTAACTTACATTACTTCTACAAGTTGACTATGACTATAAACTGGAAACAGACTCTTAGTTCATGAAATGTCCAACTTTTAAACTGAATAATGAAGCATAATAAGCACTCAATAATCAACAGTTTCAGCTACCTAAAATAGTCTTTTATTCCTGTAACTAATTATTGCTCCGGAGGCAAAGGAACAATGTTGTCAATATGAAAATGTGGGACAGTTGTTTAGTTCATGTTTTATAAACTAAACTGAAGCTTTTGACACATGATGGGGAAAGTGTCTCCAAAATTTTGGCCCAGTAGCATACACTTCTTGTGTAATCTCTACCCTTTGACTTGAATGATAAATCTGAATAAGTGAGGTGCTACTCCTGCAACGATGTTGTATCATATTATTGAAGAGACTTTGCAGGCATCATAAGATTCCTATGTTGATTTGAGTTATTCAGAAGGGAGATCATCCTCAACAGTCTGACTTAAGTTCTCTTAAAAGTCAAAGACATTATAATTAGCAAAATTCTCAGGTCAATCAATTAATCTGGAGAAATCTGATCAAAGGACTTTTGTTATTTTTCTCTCAGGTTCCTACCACATGGAAATGGTTAGGAATAAATTTGTTGACATAATCTGTTGAATATTACCTACTAATAGAAAAATGATATAACATAGACTTATTCCTTAATGCTCATGACCTTGGGTGAGGCAGCTTGTATAATGGATGGGATGGCATTTAAAATGGACAGCAAAGTTGCAGGGACAGTTACGACTATAAATGTGTTAGAAGTGACGATATACTTTACAAGGAGGGACATACTCGTAAAGAACAAGTAATACAAAAATCATGATGTTGTTATCAATCTTACTGCTATATGGAACTTAAAATTGCTGTTCAATGGTGGAAATTTATCCCTGTCTCTTGTTCACCCCATTTTTAGAAGAACTTGGAAGATAAAACTTCTATTTTATCTTCAGATTAAATTGATTATTTTAAAATCCTGTAAAATTAGTTATGAAATCAGAATGGTTCCCTAAGAACTACCTTAAGAAGATTGTTCAAGTATAAAGAAACCTCATAAATCTAAGAAATTCTCCATATCTTGCTCTGGGTAGTATATTTATAAACCTTAGCAAGCCTTTTACTTAATATTAGTATACTTTATGAATTTTATGACTTTGTTATTCTTTAATTTTTAAAGCTGTGATATTAAGAAAGAATCCATTTATAACAAATATGGTATTTTAAATAAAACATACTACATCTTAGTTATTTTTCAGATAAACTAAAACAAATTTGATACAAAATAAAATATATTGGTGTTTCAGAATGACCTGCAAGAATAGTTACAGCAGAGTATAATGCGACAAAACCAAGTTATTCACCAAACCTTTTGCCTTAGATCTTCTAATATTTCAACATATTAGTAGCAAAGTATTAAAACACTATAGATAATAGCATTTCACAGAATTCAAGCCAAACATGAAGATGTCTTCATCAACTATATAGATTTTGATAAGCCAAATAAAAGATCAAAAGATACCGTGTTCTTGGAATATCAGTACAAACAGTGAACATAAGAAAATTCCATGTACTTATGCTGTGGAACTTCCTTGAAACAACATTGAACTCTCATTGACAGTGGCAGCAGTTTAATTAAGAAATCTCTTAGACATGACACATGTTCGATACAGATTGGCATTCCCTGAGACATGGTTATAGTAAATGCTTGTTCATCAATACTCACTCAACTGATTGACCTTATTTAAAATTAGAAAAAACGACATTTGCTTCAAAGACTGTATGCCTGCAAAATCATTGCATGGAAGAATGTAAGGGAGCCATTTGAGGAACATCAGAAGATAAATTGCAGTGTATGTCTAGACTGTTGCAATGGTCTGTTCACCCTATTGACTCTTCTGGATGTTTTAAAAAGCAGTATGGTAGCTCCATATCATGACTTCAGTTTCTGAAGAAAAAAAAAGAAGAAGAAAAAAGAAAGAGAGAGAGTCCTCCATTTATCCTTAACTTGCAGGATTTGTCTCAGAACTTTGTCAATCATTGGATGCAAACACTCTATTGAGAGAGTAAAGACCAAAGCCCAGATATATTAAATTACTAGAAGACAAAAAGAACTAAAAAGAGGTTGTTACTGAATATAACTTCAGGTAGCACCTGCTTTGCAAGCATGAAAACTTGGTTTTGGTCCTCAAAGCCACAT
>JADRCD010153276.1:0-22801 GCA_019843815.1 Montemys delectorum
AATCATATTCAAATTAGTTTATCTTGAATGATCTACTTCTTTTCTAAAGAAAAGAAAATGGAAGGAAAAGTGAAATTTGAATGGCCTTGTAAATATTTGTGATAAATTCACTCAGATTTTATTTGCAGATAACTTTAAAGAATATCGTAAATATTACGAGGAATATAAACATAATATTGATGATGTTTAGGTTATATAAATGACTTGACATACTTTAAATTGTCAGATTTAATTAACTATATCTACATAGGCATTATATTTCAACATAATCATAACTGAAATACATTGTCTTCTACACTGGGTCAAATAATGCACAGATAACATGAAAAAGAGAAATGTAATACGAAACAAACATGTCTAAGGTTCAAATACCAAACTGAGAATGGCCTTATTTTTCTTTCCTATAGTCACAACTCTGTTTGACACCCATTCCTCATAACCACTTTCCAAAACTTCACGGCTTGAGTGGGCTCAGATTTTTCACACCTTGACTAACACTGGAGCAGGTGTGAGAGAAAGAACAGAAGACAAGAGTGTTGCTAAAACCAAGCTCAGTTTCTCGTGGCAGCTTTGAGGAGCATAGAAGTCAAGCTTGTTCAATAATTCAAGCCACCTTTCCCTTTCCAATTAAAAATCCGTCGCACAGCCAGTACCTTCCCTACAGATATCACCGCTGCACTGCATGGAAACAGGTTCCTGTTGCAAAGAAAAGCAAAACTGAATAAACTTTAAGCCAACCACAAAACCAATGGAGAAATAAATATCTTGTTTTATTGTGAAACACCACCCAGAGAATACCCCAAAGAGACTTCAAAATGGTGATGTCTACCTCCTTTCTCTGCCCTTAGAGATGGCATCAGTCCATCAACCCAATCTTCTTGTTTTGTTTTCAAAATCACAGTTTGTGAATATATACAAGAATGGGATTCAAATAAGATTGTATGCTTCAGCTCTGCAAAGGGAGGGATACTCCTCTCTTCCTTTACTTATTTTAGATATTTGAGTTACAAAACCACTAAATGGAGGAAACTTATCACTTAATGCCAACATTGTACAAACAATAACCTATATATAGAGAGAGACTAGTTTGGATAAATATCCCTGGAAACTTGGGGTACAGGAAATCTTAGCTCTAGATTTTACTTTAAAATTTGTTGATTTTTATATTTGGATTTTTGTGTTCACTAAATCATAAAAAAGTATAATGGTTTCTTTTGTATCCATGGAAAAGATTGTGTGTGTGTGTGTGTGTGTGTGTGTGTGTGCGCGTGTGTGTGTGTTTGCGCATATGCATGTGTGAGGTATGCATGTGTGCATAAAGAGTTGGTTGCTTTATTGTTTTGTTTTGTTATTGTTTTGTTTTTGTTTTGTTTTGTTTTGTTTCCTTTTGTTGTGTTTTTGTTCTTGTAGTAAGATCTTACTGCATAGTCCTGGCTGCTTCTTGCTTTGTAGACCCAGGAGGGACATTTGTGATAAAAAGCTTCTAAACATTCTATACTTGAGGTAGAAGATTCTCTGTATTATATAAACAAAAACAAAAACAAAAACCAAAGATACAGATTTAACAAAGATACAGATGGCAAAACCATCTGAATGCATCAATAATTTTTAAACTTAAATAGTATGACAAACTTTTGAAATCATTAAATCTTATTTTAAAAATATGAGATGCTGACTCAGTCAACGTTTTAAGCACAGTGCAACTATATATTTTTCCCTTATATCGAAAACGAGGTGCGCATACATGTTTATTTTTGTCTCCACATGTGCACAGGGCTTGATGGACAACCAACGGAGAACTCTAAGGACATATTAAAGACTTGACATAGAGTCTGAAATGAGAGGAAGGCAGGGGACTCTTAACTATAAAAACAGAGGAAAGAGAAAAGCAGGTATTTAAACAATTAACCAAAGAACAATAATTGACCATTTAGTTATAAGTATCTTAGACCCACGAAGAGAGAGGTTTGTTACCAGGGCAAGTTGTATGTATGTGCATGTGTATATAAATGTTTATATGCTGATTTGAGTGCATGGAAATGAAAAATGCACCCTTTCATCTGTCAAACAAATAATCGCTCTGAAATCTCAGCTACGGGACAATCCACCATCATAACGTTTGTGGTTCCTTATTGTCAAGAACATTTGTGGTGTGAATGCTCCTGAGAAATCTCCTCCATCAGAAGCTTGAGCAGAATATTCGGATCAGAGCTGGCAATACAGACTGAAGCCACCTTCCTGGTGAAGGTCAAATCCTGGAATTTATTTATTTATTGTTTTTGAGCATCTGGGGTTTGAACTCAAGGCCTTGCCATGCTGAGCGAGCAAGTATTACTGAGATGCCCTCAGCTCCAGCTACCGGAATGAGAGCCAAATCCTTCATCTGCTCAGTCTCAGGCAGTAAAAATCAAATACAATGTCACGGAGAATACTGTAATGTAATTTAAAATAGAGACTAAACTTCTAAGTTTTAATTTTTTTTCCTATGCAAATATCAGATTCCTATAGAAAGAGTGCTTGACCATGCCCCCTCACATTTTTGAAAATCCAAATTAAGGCAAATGATTGGCACCCGAGAAAGGTTGAGGGACCGTACGACAGCAGTGGCTTTTCATTAACCTTAAGGAAAATGAAGCTTTGCTTCTCTAATTAGTTTGTATCTCTGGCTTCCATCCCCAGACTAATGGATATAGGGATTCAGAAGCCAGCTAGTGGAATGGATCTGTTCGTTCGTCCATGTCACCAGGCCAAGGGAAACTCAAAAGATTAAGTGCTAAGGAGCCACGGTTAGGTAATTCAGAAGGTGCTGTTGTTGCTCTGTCAGTTGGCTGATAGGAACCTCCCTTGGTGCTGTGGCCTCTTTGGAGGACCATAAATGTCTGTTTGGGTCAGCTTGTAACCCAAGGAGAAGTGTGAAAATGGAACTCAGCCTCTCCCTCCATTTAGACTCTGTAAAGGGGCTTTTGACATACTCCCTTGGGTTTGTGGTTTCTCGAGGTAGGACTGACCACTGAATGTTTCTTTGTGGGTGTTCAGGAGGGGAAAAAAAGATACATCTATAGACTCACACCCTACTCTGTGGTTCTGGAGGGCCAAAAATCTTTCAGTAGGTTAGAATGAGTTTCTTGCCTATAATAGTCAACATGTTCCTCTTTAAAGTCACCTCTTTTGTTCATACCTGGAAAGAGTCTTTATTGTGGGACTTAAATTTTATAAAAATAAAATCTTTTTAAAGAAAAAAATCTGACTTATTCTCATATTTTTCTGGTAGGTTCAGCCCCCATCTTCATGGTGAGACTTCTGTATTTATGTATCAAAAGTCAAAATTTGTTCAAATGGGAAACAATTCAGTTTTAACATTGAGTGCAATGTTGGTTTTTCCACCTGAAAGAACTGATCAGAGAAATTACGGCAGATGTTACAGTTACCATGACAAAGTAATGCAGTGAAATGGAACAGAGGACAGGGTAAGGATATTTCTGGAGTGTGAATGTTTGTTTTGACTCTTCCTTTAGAGCATGCATCCTTTCCAAACACTTACATCATAACGCATGAGTGCATTTTAATCACTTGACTTCAAGTTAATAAAGGTTACACACGCCATTTAATATATTATTACTACTTCTTTACAGAGATGTCTTTCAAAGGCTAAAAAAGAAATGCACGGTGATTACATTTTCAGAGTCAATGAATTTAATCTCTCCCCTTTGCCCATATTTATTTAGTCTACCCATTAAACCTAATTATATCATTTATTTCATCGCTCATTGTAGAGGCCAGGGATTTCTTCCCCATTGTTCCTCCTTTTAATTCAAGTAAACATCCTTACAACATATTTTCCTATACAAATGAATTTCCTTAAAATGATTTCTCATTTCACAAATCGACTACAGCCCCTTGCTGTCAGCCTGTAAGAGCTTTGTCCTATGAATTACAAGGAAAGGTAGTGTTCATGAAGCCTGATTGTATTAGTTTCTCTTCTGTTGCTGTAATGAGATACCATGGCCAAAGGCAACTATGAAACAGAGAGTCTATTTTGGCTTACAGTCCAGAGGCATAAGAGCCCATCCAGGGAGTGGGGCATGGCAATAAGAAGCAAAGCATGCTGGGAGGAACCAGAAACTGGAAGTTCACGTCTTCAAATAAAGGGACAAAGCAGAGAAAGTGAACAGGTGTGTGTTAGGGGAGGGGAGGCCGAGTCTATAAACACGCGAAGCAAATCCTCCAGTAAAAGCTTCTTTAAACAGTGCCATCAACTGGGGACCACTCGTTCAAATATCCCAACCCAGCCAGGGTCTGCATTTTTCATTCAGACACTCGTGCTTCAGGGGACAGATGGTCTTCGGCCTCCAGTGAGAATGCCTTGAGCTTTGTTGTGGGAAGTGGATAGATAGTTCACGGAGAGGAGCTCTGACACAGAAGGATTGAACATCACCTTCCCAAAATTCCTATCTTTTCAGGATGCTGATACTGGGAGAAGATTATGGCTGAGGGCTCCTTTCTGTCTAACTGAATTGAACTCTTCCAAAAACGACTTCTCGAGTGGTTTGATCTGCTACTTCTATGCCATTCATAGGCACGGGAATTGTTTCTTCAAGGACACGGAAGGAGCTACATTAACTCTGAGAGCTGAATCTGCTGGGTCAGGAAGTTGGACTTTTCATCCTTCAGAACTGAGAACAAAGTTAAATTTCTTATAAACTGCTCAGCCTGTTTCATTTTGTAATATTGACACCTAGCAGAGACAGTTTTTTCATCCCCTTCTGATACTTTCTGACCAAAGTAATCACTGGGTTTGCTTCAGCCCCAGTTGTTTCTCATAAGCTTCACTTGACAAGCACTTGTCACAACTCCCAAGAATTCTCATTCTCAGAGATAAGCTGCACAATTTGGACATAGTCTTGGACTAAATGGTCACATTTCCTTTTTTCTTCCAGTGCCTCGGTAATCAGAATGTTCTGGTTTCTTCTCATATCCTTACAGAGTTGCACTTATACTTCATCTCTTCTTGGCTACTTGGGGCAAGGTAGCAGTGTATTCCAAGGCACCTGAAAAACTTCCAGTTCTCTCTACCTTGATTCTCAAATCAGTGCAGACAAAGACCTTTTATTTAGTACCCTCATTGAATACACAGAATTTTCTATAGTAGTTGTCTATCTAGAAAGTATCTGACAGCTTTAACTTCCAACACACTAAAATATTACAGTCCTTTGGTATGGTGAACATCTTAGGCCAATCTCCTGTCTCTAGCCAATAGATAGAATCATGTGATGCCATAGATAGAACAGGGGGCCCACTGCTACGAGATAGTTGAACAGATTTATTCTCTCTCTTTCTCACTCTCTCACTCTCTCTCTCACACACACACACTCTCTTTCTCTTACACACACACACACACACACACACACACACACACACAGAAACAGCATTTTACCTTTAAGAAGCACCTGCATTTCTTCTGAAGATGAACAAATAGAATCTATTATGAAAATGTGAGGGAGGAATTGGAGGTTCCTGTAGGAAGTGGGAGGGAGGCATTGGTGATTTGTAATGGAGTATAAAGTTGGGGGATCCTGGTATGGGTAGAAAAAGAAACTCCTGGGTACTTGTGTGAGAGAAAGAAGATGGGGGTACCTGGGTGGAGTTAAGAGACATATTTGGAAGCTCCTGCAGGAGTGGGAGGGAGAAGTTGGGGTCTTGGGAGAGTGGGAGGGTATATCTCAGTGTGCATATCATCAGGAAGATTGCTTACACATTGTTTACAATACAAAACTATCACGGAATAAATAAAATATATGCTGTTAAAATGGGTAAAAATGAAATACAGAAAATATTTCTGGGTGGTAGCATGCTGAGGTCCAGATGGAAATTTAGCTTTCATTTGGCTCACACTACTCCAGTCACTGCATATTTTCAACTATTTATTTTCATACTGAGTCTCTCCTAGTAAGGTGGGTATCGAATGGAAATTTTTTTTTCTGAAAGTGGCATTTCAAATAATAACAATAATAATAAAATCCTGGATCAGGAACAAGTTTTCCATTAGATGCATAAGGAACCAGCACAGGGCATTTGGACAGATCTATATTTTCTTGCTAATTTAATCAGTGCAAGAATATGACATCTTTCCATTTCTTTATTAAAAGTTTGTTTTTCTATCCCTTGAAATGGTTGCTTCCAACTCGGAGTTTCTGGTTGCTCTAGTACTCAAGAACAAATGGCATCCATTTAATTTGTACCATGGGGGAAGGAAGGCTGGGGTCTGTGAGGTGGGTTTTATCCATGCCATGGTTCCATATATAGAAAATTGATTTTCCAACCGTACCAAATGATAAAGTCCATCTTTGATATACGCCTGTCTCACTGCTTTCCAGGTCTTAAGGCATCTGATCTCAGGTCAACTCCCCTTGGAGTGTAATTCAGAACACAGTCCCTTCCCTTTAGAGGTCTCATGCCACGGGGCATGGGTATGTTTACTTTGGCTAAGACAGACCTTATGAAAGAAATTATTCTGCTGCCTAACTGACAAGGCTGGGTTTGGGGTATAGAGAAATGGAGCCTCTCCCAGTGGCCCTTTGCTTGGAATTTGTCCTAAAAGCATGAAACTGAGTCAGATTTGTAGCAGACAGATGTGGGTAATATATGCACCACCTTTCCATCCTGGTGTCTATTTTCATGGGAATGAAAGACGGCTGGCCTGAAGTGGTGCTGTAGTTTTGGATGCTTCAAAAGATTTGGTCCTTGTTTGACTAGGGAAATCTACTGTGGGGGCCCTTTGACAAACCAAAAGGAACTCCTGTGATGGTAGAGCACATTTCTGAGAATAATGAGCTAAGAAAGTTTTATTATTGCTTGACAAATATATTTGGTGTGAACAAAGAAATCTCTCAACTACAACAACAGGGCTCACCTCCAGACCTTCACCTGTAAGATGGGTCTACTTGGCCAGTTGTGGCCATCTATACAAATACCTCTTATTAGCACCAAACTCTGAAACAAGGGACAAAGAACTGAGTCAATATCTTTAACAGGGAAATAACGAAGTGTCAAAGAGTTGGTTGTTGTGATCCTGACTTTGTTGTGAATGATTTCCAGAAGTGTCTACACTGTCAATGAGATTGTAACTGAGTGGTCATTATAGTGGTCTGCCTCTAACATTTTGATTTTCAGCAAACTATTAAATTTGCATATAAATGACCTGTATGATTTATGAATGTTTACTGTAAAATCATGTGGTTTTAATGACATGGTGATTCTTCACGATGAGTCAGATTGAGCATTAAGATTGGAGAGGTGGCTCAGTCTAAGAGAACTTTCTATATAAGTAAGGAAGGAGACAAGCTCCACTCATTAGCACTCACATCAAAAGCCAGGCATGGCTCTCTCTGCTAATAAACTTAGCAGTGGAAAATGATCCAAGACCCAGGACAGTCTTGAGAAGACAGTGGCCATGAAGCCTAGGAGAAACAGTGTTTTTTATGACTCTGTGAGAAACCCTGTCCCAAGATGATAGGGTTCAGAGTGACAGAGCAGGACACCTGAAGTCCATTCTGGACTCTGTTTGCATGTTCATAGAAATACATACTCACATACTTGAGTTCATGCCGAACTCCCAGTATCTAAACCAGCAATTTGTATGTTTACTTCTTGTCTACTGGTTATCAAAATAAAAAAAAGTTACTATTGACTCTATTTTAAAAGATATATTATTTATGTTCTGTAAATTAAATTCTATATGAAATCTAGGAATTGGAATACCCTTGTTCTCTTTCTTACTATTTCCTTGCCTAGTATATTTCATCTAAGCTCAGAACTGATCACACTTGCACCTAGTCTCATATCAGAGAAGGGATTGACCAAAATATGGCCAGAAACTACTACTAATTTTTGAATGATCAAAAGTCAGCAGTGTTCTTTATTACTTTTTCCCTCTGTATCTTTAAAGGTTGAGAGAAAGGAACTCTCATCAGGATCCACCTGTACATGAAGATCTGAAGAGGAAATGTCCATTGATGGCTACTCCGAAAGGGAGACTCACTTTTCTCCAGAACTGAGCTCCCAGTATGTTACCTAGCCTCAAACAGTCAGCACTGCACAGTACATACAAACAACACAAAATGGAATCATGGTGTGTGTGTGTGTGTGTGTGTGTGTGTGTGTGTGTGCAAGTGCATGCATGCTCACAGATGCGCACATGTGTGTGACATTACTGATTGAATAAGGAGATGTAATGAATTTGAGAAGTGTGGGGTATGACAGCAATTTGAGCCATAGATTATAAGGTAGAAAGGACTTATAGTGCCTAGGTACGGAACTCTAAGAAAAATCATATGTAAAAAAAAATTAAATACGAGTAATAGCTCATACATGAGAATCTCTGAAAATGTTAGTGCCTGAAAATAAAAGGCTTTGCTGGAACTCGGTGACAGGTGCCACTCTCCTTTTTGCTTTGCTGTCAGCTCTGTCTTCTTTTGAATGCTACGACACAGTTGCATAGTAATACCAGAAACTCTGTACCAAGCAGCTCTGAAAATATTTATTCAGCCATTATAGGAAAACACTGACAAGTCCTGGTCTTGAGAAAGGAAAAGTATATCAGTGATATATTGCCAAAGAGTAAAAGTAGAAAAATAATACAAAGATGAGTGTAATAGAAGAAACAATAATGATAGAGTGCTTATAATTCTAATAATGTTAACAATATTGATCTATAATACTAACCCCTGCCCTAGCTTTCTTTCTGTTGCTATGGTAAAACTCTCCTGACGAGGAGCAAGTTAGGGATGTAAGGATGTCTTTGGCTTAGAGTTCCAGTTTATGGTGTCTTATTATGGAGAAGTCAAGCCAGGAATTGAAAGTATCACATTCACAGTCAACCACAGAGGAGAAATAAATATGTGCTTCCTTGTCTGCTGCTAGCTGTCTCCTCCCTTAACCATTCAAGACACCCCGCCTAGGGAATGGTGGCACCCATTTTCTAAGAAAGATTTGGGTGAAAGGAAGGTCTATTTGGGAGGAAAGTAAAACTAAAGCTTATAAAACACCCACCACTCTTCTAACAGAATACAACAAAACCTTCAGCTGGCAGCCTAATGACTTACAGTTATAGCCACAGACCAGGGCAATGCTCAAGCATCATTAGAAATGCTTCTTCCTCTCTCTCTCTCTCTCTCTCTCTCTCTCTCTCTCTCTCTCTCTCTCTCCCTCCCTCCCTCCCTCTCTCCCTCCCTCCCTCCCTCCCTCTCTCTCTCTCTCTCTCTCTCTCTCTCTCTCTCTCTCTCTCTCTCCCTCCCTCCCTCCCTCTCTCCCTCTCCTTCTTCCTCCCCCTTCCCCTCCCTCCCTCCTTCCCTCCCTCTCTCCCTCCCTCCCTCTATCTCTCCTATTTTTGGATAACTTCCCCCCTCTCTTTCCATCCCTGCTTTTTTCTCTCTTGCTCCCTCCCTCTCTTCTATTTTTGAATGAGAAGTTGGTTGTATAGGGAAGGGAGATAGTTCCAGGATTAATGGGGGTGAATTTGATCAAAATATGTCATACGAAATTATTAAAGAATGAATAAAAATTGAGCTTCTTATCTAATGTGCTAGGGTCTAGTAAGAATGACATGCTCACAGAGGTATGTGCAAAATATCTTGACGATGCTAGAGGAATTACGTTATGAATTAACATACAAACCTAGTTTAGGCAGTACTCTATTTTCAATGTGTACATAGACACTAAGTCTTTTTGGCTGTGTTTTAATGTTCTATGAAACACAAAATAAAAAATTGTCATAAGGTTCTTATTTCAAGATTTATATCTAAGAGTAAATGGTCAGAAACAAATTAAAAATAAAAAATGAGCCACACAATCTATATACCTTGCAAACTCCACTAACACCTAAAACCCCACTCCTTGATCCCTACATCTTGTGAAAAGGGAGCCGACAAACGTAACCACTGTCTTTCCCACCTCAGCCATCACCATCAACCCCAAATCCCAGGCAGCTGATAGGATTTAGGGGCGCAGGAAGAGCTGAGCATGTGCAAAAGCAAGCTCACAAGAGTCAACTGGATTAAGGAGTGGAGACGGCAGTGATAAAGGGGACTTAGTTTTACAGCTGAGTTGGGCCGGAGGTAAGAAGGAGAATGAAAGAAGAAAAATCACCCTGGGTCTCTTTGCTTAAGTTATTTTGCAGATTTATCAAAAAACATGCACGTGGTAGAAAATGACTTCCAGAAGCCAGCATTTCAGCTAAGCCCTGCTGTGGCGGCTGGCTCTCGTGTGCAAACATGGCCTCATGCTTTGAGGTAATGTGAGGTAACTATTTACAGTCAGGGAACACTTGACAAAGTCTCTTGGAGGATGCCTCAGCCTGAGCCGGGCTGGCAGGATGCTCCTGGATCCTCTACTCTGGTTAGATACTTAGGAAATGAACACATTTTGCCATGTACATTCACATTTAGGTTAAGCTATTTCTACTGAGTAAAAGAAAATAGACACCCAAAAACATGCAAATATCTTCACATACCCACAAACTACATGTATACATCCACATGAACACAAAGACATGTGTACACCTATGTACACACATACACACACATATATATGAAGACACAGATACATATTCAGATAAATATATGTATATAGACACACTAACAAAAACACTTGCACATACATATATACACATACACACATGCACATACATATTTACAAGCATGAAGACACAAACATATATACACATATACAGATATATGCACGCATATATACAAATACACACACATATATATGTATATACACATATAACCATATATATACATTCACCTACACATACACACACACACATACACACACATACACACACACACACACACACTCACACACACACACATATATATACCTACACATGAGTATACAGGCACATACACACAAACACACATATACTCACATGCACAAAATACATACATACACACAAACACACATATATACTCACATATACATGTATGTTCACACATGCAAAAATACACATATACATATGCACATGGATGTATATATTCAAATACTTATGTTCATATATATACGTATATGTGTCCACATACATGCATGTATACATATACACATATATCCATTTACATATACACAGAGGCACATATAAGTTTATAATTATCCATAGCACCTAATGCTGTATATTAGCTCTGCCAGATTAGATATTTTAATTGGTCATGGCATTTAATAGCAATAGTATTCTACAGGAAGGCTGGAAAGTAGGGTCATTCATGACTTTTTCTTTGTCCTGTGGGACACATTTAACTAGCATCAACTGTATTGCTATTGGATTGAGATTATCCATTGGAACTTGACAATGTCATCAGGGGCAATGACACTTAAGGCAAGACTTTCTTTCTGTTTGAAGACCCTGAGAATAACAGTCTACTGGATGCTTAGGCTTAAAGAATATATTCTCCAAAAGCTCTTGGACATTGCAAAAGAGAGGACAGAATGTAAGAGCCCAGAAACCGTATGAAAGGCTGGCAAATGTTGTGTTCTAGGCAATAGAGAGCCATTGTAAACAAACTCACAGCAACTGCAGTTGCCTGCTCTGGGTCTGTACAAGAATGAGTCTGTCATTCTCAACTGAGAGAACAGTATACAGACCATCAAGAAAGCTGGAAGCACAGGTGTGATTTGGTCCATGAGGGAACAATAATGGCAGTGAAGAGAGAGGGTTGATGGCATCTCAAAGACCAGGGCTTCAGTCTGCCTTGCTCAGGGGGAACCGTAGGAGGCTATATATGGGGATCATGGGCAAAGCAAACTCTATACATTCTTGGGACTTAGCCTAATGGATTTAGGAGAGTATTGAGGCATGGAGGGATGAGCTTCTAACCTATATTCATAGAAAAATGTAGGTAGGATTTATGAAATTTGTGATATAAAATATATATCTGGTAGGCCATTGAGATGGCTCAGGAGTTAAGAGCGCTGGCTGCTGACCTGGGTTCAATTCCCACAACCCAAATCATGGCTTATATTGTATATAATGCTGGTTCCAGGGGATGCAACACAATCTCCTGCCCCCCTCCCTCCTTGGATACTAGGTTTGCAAACACATGCATCTTCAATAAGGTGTAGTTAGCTAAACAGACAGATAATATAGTCTATCTAATTGTGTTAAAATAGTCTAAAGCCCCTCATGCCTCAGAAAAAAAAACCGAAAGTATGAAGGGAGTAAAAAATACCATATGGACAATTAAAAATTCTTCAAATCTAAGAGCAACAGTGGTCATGGAGAGATACTAGCATAATTATATGAAATGTAAGGCATTTATCTTTTTTGTTTATACACAAATGTGTTCAGGAACAAACAAACATATTATTTAAAAAATGAAAACAGGTTTAGAGAGATGGTGGCTCCTTGGTTAAGAGAACTCGCAGCTCCCGCAGAACACCAAATTTCCAACATCCGTAATAACCCATAACTCCAACTCCATGAGATCTATACCTCTGGCCTCCCTGGACCCATGTTCATGCCTTCCTCCCTCTTTCTCTCCTCCCTTTCTCTTCCTCTCTTTCTGATTGTGATACACACAATCAGAATTAGATTAGAAATAGCAGAATTTTTTTTTTTTTTTGGTTTTATGTTTTTATTCTTCTGTGACCTGAGGCCCTCATACATAACAAGCAGTCTGGAGGTTCGTGTCCAGATACATCCAAAGGTTTACATTAGAGTTTAGGATTTCACTATTGTTACAGGTGTCGCTCAACATAGAGATTATAACTTCTTCTGAACAAATTTCCTACAAAGTTAAATCTGACATACAAAATTTCATTTCTACTCTTTAGGAAAATCCAAAGTGTCTTTCAAAAAAAAAAAAAAAAAAAGGAAAAAAGAACCCTGTTGTCCAATGACATAATAAAATCATAGCAGTATTAGAAAAGGAAAGCAGAAACGCTCCTTGCACGTTAAGCAAAAAATTGCATTCAAAAAATTTTCCCTAACTGAAGGATTTCAAAGGGAGGTCTAAGGATGGGATCCAGCAAGGATTGTCTGGGCCTCTCTGCTTGCTTTCAATGTGAACCTTTAAAATGTATTCAGGCCCAGCAGTGGTGGCACACGCCTTTAATCCCAGCACTTGGGAGGCAGAGGCAGGTGAATTTCTGAGTTCGAGGCCAGCCAGGTCTACAGAGTGAGTTCCAGGACAGCTAGGGCTACACAGAGAAACCCTGTCTCAAACATGCTCCCCTAAATAAATAAATAAATAAATAAATAAATAAATGTATTCAGAGTAAGCTTCCTTACGTTGTAGGCTAACTCTAAGTGGGGGCCGGTGGCCATAAGAACAATAAAAGTGATAGAACAGGGTGTATGTTTGATGGATAGCCAGATTCTGTTTGGAACTCCAGTAATGCCATGGTATTACAAGTGTGATTATTAGTCTAAGACTTGTAGATCTGGCTATATCTCAATAGACTCCACCTACCACAGTATTTATGTCTAGAAAATAATTCAATAAAATACAAAACTTCCTGATGTTACCCCATCTACAACATCTATAATTATGATGGTAAAATAGCAGTATAGTATACATTAATATTATTCGTATTTTCAAGAGAGAGATGTTTAGCCAGGCAGCAACTACTGCAGCATAATTCGACATATAATAAGTTCATTGACTTTTATCTGATGAGGTAAATGTAATGAAAAAATGGAAGTGTGTTTGAAAATAAATGTATTTTAGGTTACTAGAGGGAAAATCCTTTCTTAATACACTCATACTTTCAAATAATCTGAATCTCAGTATATTGAAACAAACTCCAGGGGCTTCGCAAAACTAGATCTCAGTGTTATGAAACAGTATAGGAGCACTCCGTTAAAATAAATTTTATTTTTAATATGTACTTTAAAAGTCAGTGACATAACTTTACAAAATAGAAACTCGAGTACAATCCTTGTTGAGTATGTCTTTTGAAGTCCAAGTCATAAATAGGTAAGGAAAATGGCCCTGAGTTGTGAAAATCATTTTGTCCATTTCAACCAGGAGAAAGTTCTCAAAAATGATAAGCTGGTGTTAAGAATTTGATTGCACAATGGCTGGGCTCTGGGGGGCAGCTCCTGTGCTGCCGCTGTGGTTTCTACTGATATAAATTTGATATTTTACAAATGCAGACTATGAACTAGATTCCTAACATGTGTTCGGGGTGCTTACAGTATTCTGAAATGAGAAACAGCACAGACTCAGAAGGCTTCTTGGCGGCGTGCTTAATGCAGTAGATCTGGAATCCGTTATGTGTTATTATGGAAATAATTGAATCATTTCACACAGTTTCACGCAGCGAGTTTTGCATGTTAGGCTCAGGCTCCCTCCTCCTGTGACGGAAGACTTTAGAGGGCCAATACACAAACATTTCCTTTAGAATCCGGAACGCGGATGTGGGCTCCCTTTTGAGGAATCAATGTTAGCTAAACTTTGGAGGCATTTCAGTCTTAATTTTGCCAACAACCATCTGTCACCAAAAACTTACCAGGAGAGGTTTTTGTAAAAATGAATCCTTGGGTAAGCAATGTTTATAATTTAAAAAAACACCATCGCCTCCTCTAAGTATGTTCATCCTCAATTCCTATATTCCTGTCTTCCTGGTGGATGTTTCCTGTTCGCCATCCAGCTTCCCAGTGGTAAGAAGTGCTACATATATCAGGAGGACAATCAGGAGGACCTGAGTGTGGTTGTCCAGAATCTATGTTAATGAAATAAATCCAAGGAATAGTGGTACCTTCCTGTAAGCTGAGCACTAGCAAGGCGAAAGCACCCACAGAGCTCACAGGCCACCTATTATAGTTATATTGGTGGGATTCAGGCTCAATGAAAGACTCTGTTTCAAAACTTATGTTTATATTAATAGAGGGAGATTCCCAGTGCAAGCATACACCACACACACACACACACACACGAACACCAATGCATACAAACACCAACACACACACGCACACACAATCACATCGCATCACAAAACACAATACTTCACCCTAGTGTCTATTCTTTTCTTTCTTTGGTTTAAACACACTGGAAACTTCTCAATTCCAAAGGAGAACTAAGAAGTGATTGGTGATCTGTATGGAGCATTGACTTACTTTTCACCCAAAGTGACAATAAGTGTCTACTTTGTCTATTGGGTCAGTGGTAACTACTGATTGATTTAGAACATGAGGTATTCAATAATAATTTTGAGTTATTATTCCATATTACTTTTAAAATTTTTCTGGAGATTGGATAATGCTATTACTTAATCATTTGGAAAGCATTCAACGTATGTTTGACTCACTATGGACAAAATAAACAGTACAATTATTCATTGGAGAGAAACTGGTACTGTCAAAGGGTGATAAGGACTTAGCTGTATCCTGTAGACAGGTCTTAATGTGGTGGCTGTAAAAATGAGGTTTCTAGAGGAATCTGTCAGAAGTGGAATTCACAGGCCTCACTGGAGATCTATGTGAGAGAGACCTAGGAGTAAGGCTTACTGCTCTTCATGCTAACATACTCTCTAATATTCTGAAGTATGATTAAATCTAAGAATTGTTGCTGTGTAAAAAACTGTACCTTCCATCTCTGCTAATTGATGAGATTCAATACCTTGATGAGATCCTTGAACTTAGTAAATTGTCTGGGGTTGATGGGAGGCGAATCATGCAAGCACATCAAAGAGGCTAGTGGTATAGAATTTTCCCAGTTCACTCTGCCTTATACATCCTAGTTCCTTTATCAAAGTATATGAATGGGTCTGCAAGCATTAACACACTCTCTCTCTCCCTCTCCCTCTCCCTGTTCCTCTCCCTGTTCCTCTCCCTGTCCCTCTCCAAAGAAAAGAAATAAAGATACCTTAATTGGAGACATGGCTCACTGGTGAAGATTAAGTATGACATTTTATTCTTGCAAACGATAAGAGTTTGGTTCCCATCACTCATACCAGGCAGTTTACAAACCCTGGTAACTCTGGCTCCAGGAGATCAGTGCCCTCTTCTGAGCTATGAAGGCAGCACACACTCACATAAAATTTTCCACTTGTTATAAATGTATATAAATTTAGAAAATAAACCTTAAAAAAGACACTGTGGTGAGAATTTTGGTTTCTTTACAAAACAAAGAACTATTCTAAGTTTCTGTTTTCATTTTAATCCAAGGTGTGTGGTATGGGGCTGCTTCAGATTCACCATAGAATCTGACTATGACTTGCCTTGTGCTTTAGTAGGGGCATGATTTTGCCAAGTACAGATAGTTTCTGAGAGTGTGTGACATTTGGAATTCTGGGACATTTTCAGAGGATATATAAATGCTAGAGGTCTGATAATTGAGGCAGTTGGCCAGTTGGTAGATAGATGCTGTTGTTTGCCTTAGGTTGTGGTTTGTCAAATAGTCATGTGCCTAGAGACAAAAAGAAGAAAATAGATACCGTGATGGCAAAGATCAATTTTGCTCCAAAGAAGTCAGTCCTAATCAGCAGGAAGTAGTTAATGATATCATTACTCCTTTCCCCTCTATTCTTCTTTCTCTCCTACCTAGTGTTAGGGAGTTGAAAGAGTAGAGAGGGATAGAAGGAAAAGAATTCATAAAGTAGCCAAAAGTCTGGTTACAAGATGTCTTTGTTTTATCATTTTCACTAAGAGAGTATCTTAAGACATACAAATTTCAGGGCTGAAGAGTTGGCTCAGTGCTTAAACCTTGTTGCTCTTAAAGACCAGGTTTGGTTACCAGCAGTCACATGTTAGCTCATAACCATCTGTTTTTGAAGTTGCAGGGGATCTGATACCTTCTTCTTACCTTGGTGGGCACTTTTTTGCACATGGCATGCATATATACATTCAGGCAAAAATATATATATAAACACATAACTTAATGTATGTGTATATATATCTTATATATATACAATAAGACATACATTAAGTTATATGTTTATATATATATACATTCAAGTAAAACATATATAATGAAATAAATATAATAATTTAAAAGAGAAGTAGAAATTTCATTTTACAATTAATATATGGATATTGTCTGAGATCCTCAAAATATTTAAAAGGTTTAAAAATATAGCAGATGAAGATGTTTCTCATTTTGTGGCCATGTTGAAGACTTAAAGGTAGAAATAGCTTATTTCCATAAACTTGAAGTTATTTACACCATTAACTGTTATACATAAATACATGGCTCAGGTTAAAGCCTAAAGTACCTCCACTTCCACTCAGAGATTCTAAAACACTACGCATAGCACAAGCTCATCTAGGGCTGTCCATGCCTCTATCTGGTTACTATGGATACTGTGTAATGTATCAAAGAGTGTGGGCAGCAGATGAGACTTCCACCTGAATGACACACTTTTTTGGTCTTAGTTTCCATAGTAACATGTGGGGCTTGATTTTTAACTTTTTTATATGACAGCCAAACAAATTTCTCTGGCAGTGTTCTTGGTGAACCACACACAAGATCATGTTGTCATAATGCCTGGTGTGTAGTACTTATTATATAAGTTTTAGCTATCATTTGTCTGGATTGCCACAGGATGCCTTTCCTAAGAGAATAGCCTCATTTCATTTTGTTTGCTTGATTCCTTTGCTCAAAATTTACTCTAGAAACACAGCGTAGTCTCCTTTCCACTGAGTTTGCAATAAATCATGAGCCTTCCTTGCAATGATATGTGTTTACTTTAATGTTCCCTTTAGAAAAAAAATAAAAACCTCTCCCTACACATTTCTATTAATGAGCCTTTTCAGTAGTTATGAGTCTGAACTGTGCTCCTCTGAAGAAGTGTTCTCATAAATTAATGTTAATTGATGTCCAGTTTTTGGAAAACGTTAGCACACATTATTTATGGCACGCTCTGTTCGTGTGGCAGTCTCTTAATGTGAAAGAAGAGAAGGTTTTCAAAGGAGTTTAAAACGATGTTTCTTTTGCTTGCAAAATGGTAAAAGCCATGGCCTTTGTGTGTTTGGCAAGCCCTCAGCAATATTTTTAGTTGAAGAAGTGGAAGGGATCTGAAGTCCTCGGATAGGGAGCCATCTGGGGCACCACGGTTCTTGGTGCTCACCTTGAGCCTGCACTGGCTTCTGGTTGTGTGCACCCAAGTGATAGAGGAACATTCTCTCAACTCTAGTACGATGTCTCATATGGGAAAATGTAGTAACATATCAGAAATCTGGCCATCACTTCTACTCTAGAGTTATGAAAATGATATATTTCAGAACAGCAGTTATTAAGAAAACACATAACAGCAAATGCTGCTAAGTTGTGCACAGGAGTTACCGTATACACTGTGATTGTAATTCAAATGGATCCGGCCTCTCCAGAAGTCAGTACGGAGCTTGCTCAAAAACTGAACATAGATCTGTCATATTAGTCTTGATTCACTACTGCTGCATATGCATCCCAAGGTCTCCAATATCAAAGAAACACGTGCACATCCATGTTTAAGGTGTCTCTATTTATATCAGCTATGCTATGGATCCAAGCATCAACAGAGGAATGAATAAAGAAAATGTGGGTTCCATACATGACAGAGTGCAGTTTAGTCAGAATGAAGTACAAAGTCATGGATGCAATTGGAGATGCTCATGTTAAATAAATTCAGTCATTCTCAGAAAGATGAATATTATGTTTTCTTTTACTTATGGCTCATAGATTTCATAGATACATAGAATCTTTAATTGTATATATGACATGAAAATAGAAGTGCGACTCTGGGGCTGGAGAGATGGCTCAGAGGGTAAGAGCACTGAATGCTCTTCCAGAGCTCCTGAGTTCAATTCCCAGCAACCACATAGTGGCTCACAACCATTTATAACGGGATCTGACACCCTCTTCTGGTGTGTCTGAAGACACCTACAGTGTATACATATAAATAAAATATATAAGTAAATATAAAGAAGTGTGACTCTGTAATGGAACAAAGAGACAAGCAGTGCAGGAAATGGGTACATAGGCAGGACCCATATACACACGTACATATACACACTCAGATACACATCCACATCCACATATACATATATTCAATGGACACATGTAATTATACAAATTATATATTGGGAAAATCAAATCAAATCCTTTCTACAGAGCAGTAAGCCTACATTCCTTTTGTTTGTTTGTCAGATTGATTTGGTTAATTTGTTTGCTCTTTTTTTCTTTTACCTCCTGGTTGCACATTACTATGCTGTCCTTATACAGAAGGATCCCTATGGCTGTGGTTCCCTGAGAGAACATGCTTCCAACTGAGAGAATGACTGAGCTCTGGAATGCTTGGTATGATAGTGCTGGTGTTGGATAGATGTTAGCAGTTACTCATCTTACCCATGAATGCTATCCTCCTGGTAGGACACAGTTTGGGCTGCACTTTGTTTGTGTGCAGCCCTATTACAATATTAATGACAACCTTCTGGCCTTTTAAGGCTCCTTCCAAGGGCCCATTCCAGGGTTGTTCCTTCTGTTGGTTGAATCATTTAAGGATGTTGTGTCACATGCCACATCTGTTCACTATGCAAAGGCAGTTTTATTGAGTTTATGTTGATTTGATAAAAATGGGATGTAATTATTACAACTATGTGACAGAGTCTCAAGTTCCCTGGGAGTTGGTATGTAAATAATTTTTATGTATGTTATTTCCTCATTTTTGTCATATTCTCTAAATATCTCTTTGAAACATAGTCAGCAAAAGGATTCACTGTAAACATACTCTGTTATGCTTATTTATTCATATGTGTGCGCATGCCTGTGCATATGTGGTAGTCAGAGGACAACTTTCTTGAATTAGTCTTCTCTTTCTGCCGGGGGGGGGGGTCCCTGGGATTGAATTCAGTCTTTAGGCTTGGTGGCAAGCATCTTTCCCTGCTGAGGCTACTGAATGATCTCACAGACCCAGGTTCACTTCTTAGTAAGGGAACGAAATCAAAGGATGGATCCTAAAATGTTTCCATGCTTCTGGTCTTTTATCTCCAGGATTTTGATTTCCTCTTTCACCTTTACGACTAGCCATGTGAATAAAATTTAGTCATTTCAAATCTTGGTCCACTGCACTTGAACAGCCAGCAAGCGAAAGTGACCACATCAGTGTTATGTTCCTAATAAATATTAGAGTCTGACGTAGGTTGAGGTTTTTCCTGACTGCTTTGGGAACTACTGAAGTTCCAGAAAACATTCTTTACTGAATTCTTTGACTGATCCGCTTTATATTCTGCACTTAACCATGGCCATGCAGATTATTGAAGGCACTATTAAATGACATAGTTAGAGCTTGAAGCAGATACCTGGAGCTACAACCTTGCATAATGGAAGCACATATGTCGACTCTACAGAAATTCTCCATCATTTAGAAAGTAATAAACATTGGCAAAGATAATAAACATGTAAAAATCCCTAACAATTTATGATTACTATGTGAAAGGGAATAATATCCTAATGTGATCTGAAGAGCTTCAGAAAAATTTATATCAAAAACATCAAGAATTTGGGGACAAGATGTTTAAAATAATGCTTGCTGCCTTGTGCAAGCATGAGGATTTAAGTTCAATCCACAAAACTTTTGTAAAAAAAAGTCAGGCATGTTGGCGTGCACTTGTAATTCCAGAGTTAAGAGATAGAGGCTGGAGACTCCTAGGGTTTTCTTATCAATCAATGAAGTCTGGACCCAGAAAGAGACCCTTTCTTGAAAATACAGTGTGTCTCAAAGATAAGATGTATCTCAAACACACACACACACACACACACACACACACACACACACACACACTGGCCTACTGATAATGGAGTTAATTTTAAGGATCTGTGATGGAAAGAAAACAATAGGAGGAAAGACACTCGGTTATTGTCACCAAGGAGAAAATACAGATGCAATTTGAAACTATATACACCCATCATAATATCTGTGATCCACATTGCCTCTCAGAACCGGAAATCTGAGATTCCTCCTTTCTAGAACTGTACCTTTCTATCATTGCATAACCCTATTTCCTGGAACCAGAATTCAAAACATACACACGTAAGTGCTGTTTCTGATTGACCATAAGTTTCCACTTTAAGAGTCTGATTCTTCTGCTTAGAGTTTCATTGGAATTTGACGATTTTCGACAACAACAATAACAACAACAACAACAACAACAGTCAAAACAACAATAATAAGAAAATGCCAAAGAAAACTATTAACATGTGTGTACACTGCTTTAGATAGATGGCATCCCAGTAACAATTGAGCCAAAATGATTTATAATGGAGAAAAGAGAAAGGATGCCTAATTGGACAATTATATACCTCTTTCAAACTCCAAGAATGACTTTGACTAATTTTAAGAGGATATGAAATAGAAGTGACTGCCAACATTACCAAATAGATAAAAATTGTTTGTAAATAAAATAGTGTAGAGGTGACACATTGATATGTTGGGTATGATGATTTTAACATTTTTTGAAAGTGATATATCTATTCTGAACTGTTTGTATGATAAGAGAAGCTGGGAAGCCAAATATGATATATATATCCCCAATAATGAATGCTCTAGAGTAGAAGATGAGGGTTTCTACCAAGATGGATTAAAAAAATAAATGCTAAAAGCAATGTTGGCAACAACAGGGTAAATGAACATGAATACATCATTTAAATGTTCTTGAAGATACATATGATAGTAGGATAAGAAAAAAGAGTTAATTGGCTTTTGGGCAAAGGTAGTATAGAATGTGATTTAATATATAAATCCTGCTAATTTTTGCTTCTCTCGGCCTTCATTTCATGTGTGTGCATTGTGTATTTATGTTGTATATGTGTAATATATGTGCATGTATGCATTGCATGTGTGCAATGTATGTGCATATGTGTGTGTGTGTGCACATGTTTGAGTGTGTGTGTAGGATGTATGGCAATGGTGAATGTACCTCTTTACATGAGTGTATGCACTACTGTTTGTGAGTCACATGTAATGTGTGCATAAAGAAATGAGTAGACCCAATCTTGATGTGGAATGTAATCCTTGGTTGTTTCCACTTTACTATGGAGACTGGATCTCATATTGCAACCCAAGAAATCACTAATGCAGCTAGGCCAGCTGGCTAATGATTTCTTGGCATCTGCCTGTGTCTTTTCTCTGTAACCCTGGGGTTACAGGCATATGTGGCTTATACTGTGTGTATGTGTATGCTAGAGCTTTAAACTCATGACTGTGTGGCAAGCGCATTAGTGATTTTAGATACATTTCTACCATTCAAAAGCTTTCATATGATTTAAAGTGTTCATGCTAGTAGAGGAGAAAAAACAGTCTGGAAAAGTCTATAAACTATTGCTGACTCTGCCATTACAGATGACAGCCAAGTGTTATTTAAAATAACACACATTTAAACTAATTCAGTGACCTGATAACACATGCTAAACAAAGTTTGCTCCTGAAAAGATAGGCATGGCTAGGGTAGTATGTGACTAAGACGTGGTGGCTTGACATTCCTGCATATACTGGGAGCACTGAATTGAGCTTAATGGCTTTAAAAGGAGAGAGAGAGAGACAGAGAGAGACAGACAGAGAGAGAGAGAGAGAGAGAGAGAGAGAGAGAGAGAGAGACAGAGACAGAGACAGAGACAGAGAGAGAGACAGAGAGAGACAGACAGAGACAGAGACAGAGACAGACAGAGACAGAGACAGAGAGGCAGAGACAGAGAGACAGAGAGACAGAGAGAGAGGGAGGACATGATCAAAATAGTATATGTATGCGTGAAATTCTCAATCAGTAAACAATCAGTAATAAAAATACATGTTTTCATCACAGCTTGTTCACATTTAGTAAAGCAGATAGATACACAAA